>CAKAOJ020001187.1:0-10000 GCA_916701645.2 Sebastolobus alascanus
AAATTCCCCACCTCCAAAAGGGGGTCCCCAAAAAAGCCCAAAACTGGATTGTCATTCTTGAACTTATACAAAAGATGGACTATATTCACACTAATCAGATCTTCAATAAGGGGGTGAAATGTTACATCTAATTACCTCTTTAAGCCACTGGATCGTACCCACCTGAAACGGTGTTCTTGGGCAGGAAGTTGTCAAAGGGACAGATTCAGACTTTGTCTTGAGAATGATTTTATAATATCAGAGAGGACAGGTGATGAGCTTTCTCTCCTATTTGTGTTGTTAACCTTACAGATGGCAGCGGCTAGAGGTTCAAGGGACAAAGGCAAAAGGAGGGGAGATAAAGGATCACCCTGTTCAGGACCTCTACATAGCATAGCATTAGTAGGAACTGATGCTTTGGGGTTAGCATAGAGAAGTCCAATCCAGCTCATGAATGTTTGGCTAAATCCATACTGTTCAAGGGTGAGGAATAGATAACGCCACTCGACTCTATCAAGCACCTTCTCCACGTCCAATAAGAAAAGCTTTGAGGGCTTCCCAGCCCCTCCAGCAGGTGGTGTACAGTAAATGTGTTTCTTTATATAAATTAGAGCAGACTTGAGTTAAGCCTCCACCTATAGGTGGATGTGGATACTACCAACAGAAGATGTTACTGTAGAAGAAACAATAGCAGTTGTAACTAAACTAATCCTGGATAAAGTGTTACGAGGGGAAGAATAAGATGTGAAATCCCTGGCTGGGATTTCTGAGCAGCATGGATGCTTATAGAGCTCCTTCACGCCAACACAACTAACTCCACCAAAACTCACACTGTGCAGGTCCTTCAGCTGCTGGAACACTTTACCATCAACATGGTCCGTTTGTTGTTCACACCTACAGTTAACAGATTAGATGGTGAATCAGAAGACAACTAAACTATAAAACTGTTAATCTGTGATCTGTCTTCACTCCGGTATGAAACTCAGTGTTGAGATGTAAAGTTATCAGATCAGTCCGATCAGCTGCAGCGTCCAATCAGTAACTGATATCCAATAAGGGGGCGTGTCGATCGGTAGACTTGTGTGAAGGCTGCTCTCATGTATCCTCGCTCATCGCTCCTCAGAGATCCCTCCCTGCTCCTCGATCCTCGATCCTCGATCCTCGATCCTCGATCATCACTCTTCCGAGCAGAAATAAGAGCTTTGAGGTCTTCAAGATGGCGGACCAGACCCAGCTAGCAAAACCCACATGCGGCTCGAATCGCACGTGCCGGAACAAAAACACACATGTGAAAACCATTCACGCTCACATTCACACCTACGGGACATTTAGAGTCAACAATGAACCAAACCTGCCTGTCTTTGGACTGTGGGAGGAAACCTGAGAACCCGGAGTAAACCCACGCTGACATCAGGAGAACACACTAACACAGGGAGAACACGCTAACTCCACACAGAACGGCCCCAAGCCGGGTTTGAACTTACAACCTTCTTGCTTGGAGGCGACAGTGCGAACCGCTACTATATCTCTCTCACACACACACACACACACACACAGACACACACACACACACACACACACACACACACACACACACACACACACACACACACACACTCTCTCACACACACACACACACACACACACACACACACACACACACACACACACACACACACACACACACACACACACACACACACACACACACACACACACACATGCTCACACAATGTGTTTGGTTTGTTTAGTTTAATTATTTAGTTAGATTAATATTGTGTTTGAAACCTTTATTATCTTGTAAATAAATGTTTGTGGATTATACATGCTGGTCTGTTTAATGTTGTACAAGAGTGAATAATGCCAACCGCTGCTGTGTCAAGAACTCCAATATCCTTCAACCTTTACTATCTATTGATATAGTGATTTTTGGTTATAGTTATTAATTTAATTATTAATCAAAGTTCCAAATTGATAGTTTAGTATAGTTAATGAGACTTATCTATGAGACTACATTAATTTGCTATAATTTTCTCTTTATTTCAAAGAGTGGTGCCCCGAGGATGATTTAATGTAAATTAAATCATATTATCCAATACAATTAATAATTATCTTGATAATTATTATTTACTTTTGATAGCCATTTTAATGTCTTTTGAGCTTATGTACCAATATAATTGGTGCCCTGTTATTATTAATATATATTGATAATTTAGTAATATTAATTTTATTAATATTGATAATTATCTTTAATATTATAATATCTTGACCAGCTCCTATCTGCGTCCCCAACATTATGGTGCCCCGTGTGAGGCATAGTATTGTTGGCAAATTGTTCATAATTGTGCAATATTAATTTTCAGCATAATTTTGGGTCAAAACCGAAAATTTTGATTCCACTTCTGAACAAACCAAAAATGTTGACATTCAACATCACTAGTCTTCCACAGGAGTAGACGTCCAGCTGTACTTATAAACAAGTACATTGTGGTTAGAATTGTAATTTGAGAGATTTTGATTATTTTGCTGCTAATTCAAGTTAACCTACTCTGTAGAACTTGAAAGAATTTTGGTTCAGCATTTGAATACCAAGTATTCATTGCAATCTAGTCAAGTTGTCATAATTGCTGTTAATCTAAGTGTTCCTTTAATGACACAGCGTGCCACCGGCCCTGTGTAACATAGAGAGCTTGTACCTGGCTGTCACTGCCACGCATTTCAGCCTGACTGAGTTAAATTGGGCCTGATAAGAGCCACAGTGTGCTACTAGCCATGTGATATAAGTTTGCACCTAGCTGTTACTTTCACATGTTCCAGCTTGAGTCACCTTTAGGAGACATCATCACAACTGTTACTGCCCTACATCTCAGTTAGTGCATGTTGTGTGAAAGCAAACATGTTTTGAAAACATGTGTTTACTTTACTGGCCCCTTTTGTTTTATGCCCACTAGAGTCAATAGTTGGTGTTTTAGCTGCCCCTCCTCCACAGGAAGCTACCCCCATAGTGTAGGCCAGTACATTGTTTGTTAGGCTAGTGTACCTACTGCTACACTACAAGGTGTCTGCCCAGGAGGCTGAGGAGACACTTACTTCAGAGCAATACAAGTAAACAACAAGAACAAGAGGCCCTGACACACAGGAACAAACACATTGCACAGGTTATTAAGTCAAACTCCTCTGACGGAGGGCTAGATCTCATTGTGGTCTGTTCCTGATGGGCAACACTGGAGATCTGGAGGAGAAAGTGAAGAGGGGTGTGTGTGTGTGTGTGTGTGTGTGTGTGTGTGTGTGTGTGTGTGTTGTGTTGTGTGTGTGCTTGATGCCTAAAAATAAGTAACCCAAATCAATATCTGACAGCAGCTTGGAGGAATGACTTCATTGTCGTCTGTTATTTAATCAGACCTTAGATCTTATCAGATCATATCATATGGTGGCTATTACAGCTGTTACATGACTAACATATTACTTTCAAATGGCTGCAAATTTCCATAATGTGTTCTCATCTATCACTGATGAAGGTGACTGTAAAGCCTGCACACACACACACACGCACGCACGCACGCACGCACGCAAACACACACAGAAAGCATTAAACCAGCGTCCCCCAGTAACACAAGCTGCATCTGCAGAGAGAGAGGGAGGGAGGGAGGGAGAGAGGGAGAGAGGGAGGGAGGGAGGGAGGGAGAGAGAGAGAGGGAGGGAGGGAGGGAGAGAGAGAGGGAGGGAGAGAAGGAGAGAGGGAGGGAGAGAGGGAGGGAGAGAGGGAGGGAGGGAGGGAGGGAGGGAGAGAAGGAGAGAGGGAGGGAGAGAGGGAGGGAGGGAGGGAGAGAGAGAGGGAGGGAGGGAGGGAGAGAAGGAGCGAGGGAGGGAGAGAGGGAGGGAGGGAGGGAGGGAGAGAGGGAGGGAGGGAGGGAGGGAGGGAGGGAGAGAGGGAAGGAGGGAGGGAGGGAGGGAGGGAGAGAGGGAGGGAGGGAGGGAGGGAGGGAGAGAGGGAGGAAGGGAGGGAGGGGAATTCTTATACAAAGAGACAAAATGAAAAGATTAAAGTTTTTTTCTTCTGACAAAGAAGTGAAACATTTCATGGAATCAGACTTTTTATTAACCTGGAAAAGCTACTGCGAAAATTTCCAATTCCACAAATTAATTAGCTTAAAGACACCGTTTAAAGATATATGGTGGACCATTTCTCCATCTTGTTGGATGACCATGCCACCTGCTGGGCTGTCACTGATCCGTGCTAGCTTGTGAATACTGTAAATACTGAAAAGGTAGAGGTAACCACGTTGGTATCTCCCACTGCCCCTGAGTGATCCTTTCTAGAGAAAGAAGCTTCCTGTTTTCTGATTTGATTTCTTAGTGACGCTGTTTACTGTTAAAGGTTTACCAATCAGTCCTGAAAGACCCATAGTTACTCTGGTAACAGCAAGTGCAGTGTAACACTACAGAATTATGGAGGCAGCAAACACTCCTGCAGCAGATTATTTACTCACTGATCGATCTGGGCCGGGTTGGGCCATATAGACCGGGTTGGGCCATATAGACCGGCTCGGGCCATATAGACCGGGTTGGGCCATATAGACCGGCTTGGGCCATATAGACCGGGCTCGGGTCAGACTCGGGATCATTTAACTTCTCCCCTTTCATTGTGCCCAGATATGCCTCTGTGCTGCAGAGCATACATATACGGGTGGGTGAAGTAATACATCATGAATGAGGAAAATATTAATTCTCTTATTTAAGAGTAATGAGACATTTGAGACATTTTATTGAGTTTATTAAATACCTGCAGCGATCCCACCGCAAGAGAAACGATAAGTACATCTCACCACTAAAGCTATTGTTGGTAATGTTGAGAAACGAGCAACAGTAAGTTAGAATTTAAAACTGATGTGTTGCCAACTCTTTTTCCATAATAACCTTTCAGCATATTGTAATTCAAGTGTTCTGAGAGAAAACTATACTTCTGCTCCTCCTCATGTCTCTGTTTTCAGGCTTTAGAAAATCTAGTCTGTGACAGGAGACTTTGACCAATCACAGGTCATTTCAGAGAGCGAGAGAGCGTTCCTATTGGCTGTGCTCCGGCTGGTGGGCGGTGCTTGGTATTCCCTCAACAGATCTCAACATGGCTGCCGGGTCACAAACTTTTTCATTTTACATCTAAACAGTAACTACATGATGATTCTGAGAACAACTGAGGAGAGAAATAGTCATTACAGTAACAGAATATTGATCCATATCTGATCAGCGCTGCCTAGTTTGACCGTTTGATCGGAGTTGGTGAGTGATTGACAGCTGCTCAGAGACGGCAGACTCCAGATCAGCTCTGACTGGTTGTGTTCCTCCGGCCTGTGAAATCTTTCAGATGCCGTTAGGAGCACCGGAGGACACCGGAGGACACGAGAGGAACATGATTTTTTTTCACATTAAGTGTCTCATGCACTACTGTCAGGATATAGTGACTTTTTTTAATCATATTTGCTCCGTTTCTACCTACTGCTGCTTTAAAGTAGCTCGCAGCACTAGCTTCAAAAGTCTCTAAATCTAACGTGAAAGTCTCCAAGTCATCAACACTGACAGTCCGTCCCTTCAGACCTCCCTCCAAAGACACTCCCAAACATTATCATTAGGTAGGTAGACAGGTAGGTAGACAGGTAGACAGGTAGACAGGTAGACAGGTAGACAGGTAGGTAGTCCGTCCCTTCAGACCTTCCTCCAAAGACACTCCTCCAACATTATCATTATGATCGTAAACAACCAACATGGCTGCTGTTAGTACTCACAGCTGTGAAGATAGCAGCTGGAGGAAGACTCACGCAGACAGGTAGACAGACAGGTAGACAGACAGGTCGACAGACAGGTAGACAGACAGGTAGACAGACAGGAAGCCCGTCCAGTCCTTTTATTCGGGCCAGATGAAATGATTGGACGGGTTTATCACAGTCCTGCGAAAGCCACAGACACCGGATTATCGATCGCTGTCGGGATGGAATGAGGATTTCAGCAAATATAGCAGAAATGTTTTAGAAGGAGATTACCAACTCTAGCTTTAAGATGAGTAGATGTGAAGTCATGGGATCACCAAAGTCATTACAGTTCATACTGTGGGAACCATGAATGTCGGTACCACATTAATGGGAAGGCATTCAATAATAACTCCTGTCTAAACTAACCCAACACCAAAGAGCAAAAACATCCTTGAACTGAGCATAAACATGTAGTTGGAGGATTATTGTGAGGATAAAATCTGTTGGTAAATATCGTGATTCACAAGTGAAAGATTAGATGATCCTTAAAAACATTAGGGTTCATCCTCTGGGGTCCATGAATACTGACAGCAACATCAAAGTACCTTGTCATTGGACCAAAATCTGTGTCAAAGGGACAACAGATGTGAAGACTAACTGGCCAGTAGAGTTGTTCAGATTGTCCATGACGGACTGGAATCACCTCCAACTGGTCACAGCCTCACAGTTCAACCAGAACCAGAAGTCTCTTCTAAATAGCAGCACGTTCTCTCTCAGGGCAGAGAGAGGAAGACTTTCTAAAATCACACACACACACACACACACACACACACACACACACACACACACACACACTGCTGTCTGTATTCATGTGTTGAAGCTGTCAGTATCAGTATCAGTATCAGTATCAGTACATATTGATTGGACTCCTGGTCAGAAAACAGTGTTCAGTGTAATAATAGCTACCAAACACAGGGGGGCAGACTGACTTCAGCCTTGTTTCATCACATAAATATTTTTAAGTTTTAAATTATAACTATTTATTCCATCCTATTTTAGCGTACTTTTAGCTTATTTATTAGTGCACTTATTTATTAGTTAATTACTTAATATTTGTTTCCAATTGTTTTGCACTGAATTACCGAGTGGTGGATGTGTGAAACACAATTTCGTTTTTATGTGGAGCATAAGAATGACAAATAAAGGAATCTATATCTCTATCTCTCTAATCTCAATCTCTATCATACTCAGGTACAATGAAATTCTGCAGTCTTCCCTCGTTCTAAGTTTAAAATAAACAGATAAATAAATAAAGGCAGTGATAAAACACATTAATAGCAGCATAATAAAAATATGGAAACAGTCATTTGAATTTACACATTTACAAAGGTGGATGTTCACAGTTATGTTTAAAGAAAAATCTTTGTAATAGTTTGTTGTCCGTGGTTAGAGTCTTTGAGAGTAGAGGTGTGTGTGTGTGTGTGTGTGTGTGTGTGTGTGTGTGTGTGTGTGTGTGTGTGTGTGTGTGTGTGTGTGTGTGTGTGTGTGTGTGAAGAAGAGTCTTTAACCAGGTGTGAGGTGTTGAAGGTCCATATCAGCTGTTTTGACACACTGACTCCAAGGACCTTTAGGTTCTCCTCACTTTCCTCTGCTTCTCCATGTCTGTGGAGGGGGAGGTGGACTTCCTGCTTTGTTCTCCTGAAGTCAGTGACCATCTCCTTTAGTCTTAGCGGTGTTAAGGACCAGGTCGTTGTCCTGGCAGCACTCAGCCCGGCGGTGCCGACTACTGTGGTGTCGTCTGTGAATTTAATGATGGTGGTTGGAGGTGTGGATGGAGGTGCAGTCGTGGGTGAAGAGTGTGAAGAGCATAGAGCTCAGCTCTAAAGCCCTGTGGGGGGGGGGGAGGAGGTGTGATTAGTCCATGAACGTGGACTAGAGGTCCATCTAGTGGCTGAATCATATTACTGCTTTCATTCCTCTCTACATGTTCTGTTTCCTGACCTCAGCACTGTGCCTAACTGTGTTTCCACAAACATTAAATACATTCCTGAGGTAAACTGGTGACTGTTCTTACTGATAGGATGGTTAAAACAGGCTACAGGCCAAGGACCGGACATTTAACATGATTTCTTTATACTGCCACAGAGTATTGCTGCCACCGTGATACAAAGACTATGCTCGGTTTCTCATCTTAATGAGATCATTATTATAAGGAAATAAATGTTGACTTTATTATGACACATGGTCTGATTATTACTAAATAATCTTGTTTGAATGAGGAACCTTTGGAGCAACAGATCACTTCCTCTTGTTGGTGTTAAATCAACGCAGTTACATCAAATCTGATTAAAACAGGAAACTCTTCTTCTACATCCAGTGATACATTATTCATACACTGAAATATAAATATCCTGTTTAACCTCAGAGAAATAACAATATAGCAACTTATCATATAGCAATGTTTCATGTTTTAATAAGATACCTTAATATGTTGCCCCCCCTCTCCGTTCAGCTTGCACCATCATCCACGTGTGTTTCTGTTTATGTTGAGATCAGCTGTTCGTAGCGGAGAATCGTAAAACACTTCATTCAAACTGGACAGAAACTAAATAAAACTCACCTAAACCGTCGTCGTTACTCTTTCCAACAATCACCAAGTGTGCTTTGGTCCAACTCAACTGGAATTTCACTGAGTTTAATGTGAAAAAACGCCAAATCTACAGGTGCTGCTGGAGTCTGAGCTGATGGAGTTTCTGGTGAAGTTGCATGATTTTGACCCAATGACAAGCATTAAGTAAAAATTAATAACAATATATACATTTTAGAAATTTAGAAATCTTGTTTACTCCTGTAGGTCATATAGAGACATCATGATGTTACTCCTGTAGGTCATATAGAGACATCAGGATGTTACTCCTGTAGGTCACATAGAGACATCAGGATGTTACTCCTGTAGGTCATATAGAGACATCAGGATGTTACTCCTGTAGGTCATATAGAGACATCAGGATGTTACTCCTGTAGGTCATATAGAGACATCAGGATGTTACTCCTGTAGGTCATATAGAGACATCAGGATGTTACTCCTGTAGGTCATATAGAGACATCAGGATGTTACTCCTGTAGGTCATATAGAGACATCAGGATGTTACTCCTGTAGGTCACATAGAGACATCAGGATGTTACTCCTGTAGGTCATATAGAGACATCAGGATGTTACTGCTGTAGGTCACATAGAGACATCAGGATGTTACTCCTGTAGGTCATATAGAGACATCAGGATGTTACTCCTGTAGGTCACATAGAGACATCAGGATGTTACTCCTGTAGGTCATATAGAGACATCAGGATGTTACTCCTGTAGGTCATATAGAGACATCAGGATGTTACTCCTGTAGGTCACATAGAGACAAGAGGACAGACACAGAGCCGAGTCACTTATGTCGCTCATGAAGCAAAGTCTGGAAATAATGAATGAATGAAATAATTATTATTTTTATAGATTTTAGTTTCTGGAGCAGTGACCCCATCGAGCAGCTGGCTGATTGTGTTTACTGACTCATACAGTACGTTGGACGCTGTGTGTCATTCAGCAGGTTTACACTGTCTCAGTGACAGTAGGGGAGACCAGGGGCAGATGTAACTTCTCAAATTGCACCAATCAGAAATAAAAAAAAAAAAAAAAAGAACTGATTATTATTAATGTCACATTATCATATTATTTAATAACAGCAACTAAATTAAAGTGAATGAAATTAAACAACAGGTTCCACAAACCTCATGAAGTGAATTGTAAATATGAATTGTGTAAATGTTTAATAATTTAGGTTTTCTTTGAAATAAGCATGTGACCTGTTACAGGTAGACCTCCTCAAAGAACCGGAATCAAGAATCAGAACCACAACCAGAATCATTAAAATCCAAACGATACCCAACCCTGGTCACAGTTACCGATCACGGCCTACTTGTTCTGTAGTTATCTTCTGTGTGTGTTAACAGGAAACCTGTCGGGGCCTCGTGGTGCTTGAGATTGGAGAACTTGCGTCTAATGCTCAGTCTCTGCTGGGCTTCCCTGGCCCAGCCCATCCCCATCACACCGGTTCTGTCTGAGCGGGCCCAGCCCATCCCCATCACACCGGTTCTGTCTGAGCGGGCCCAGCCCATCCCCATCACACCGGTTCTGTCTGAGCGTCGACGCTGTGGAGCAACCATCCGAGCTTCTGGTCGATGCTTAGCAGCTAGCTGTGGGAACTGCTGGCTGTATAGACGGTCTGTGT
>CAKAOJ020001187.1:12500-32500 GCA_916701645.2 Sebastolobus alascanus
CCTCACTGCTTGGTCCCTAACATATATATAATGAGATTAAAGCTTCAACTTGTTGTGTAAATATCAGTGTAAACTGTAATGGTTCAATAAAGGATAAATTATCTGTGTGGAGTTAGCATGTTCTCCCCGTGTTAGCGTGGGTTTACTCCGGGTTCTCAGGTTTCCTCCCACAGTCCAAAGACATGCAGGTTCATTGTTGACTCTAAATGTCCCGTAGGTGTGAATGTGAGTGTGAATGGTTGTCTGTCTCTATGTGTCAGCCCTGTGATAGTCTGGAGACCTGTCCAGGGTGAACCCCGCCTTCACCCAATGTCAGCTGGGATCGGCTCCAGCCCCCCCGCGACCCTGATAAGGGGTTAGAGAAAATGGAAGTGTGAGTTTGCTTGAGCGACCGTGACATACCTGGGTCGACAGGTTGGGCAGGGAGAGGTTCGCCCCCTGCGTGCGAAGGTGCAGGCCATCGACCAGTATCCGCCGCAGGCAACAAAGAAAGAGCTGATGAAATTTCTCGGTTTGGTTGTCTTTTATGCCTTTATGACCCGCCCCATCCTGATAGTCTGTGGACTTCAAACCCCTGGCACCATAGGTGCTATGTCAGCTTTGGCTTTGTTGTAGATTTCCTTTAACATTCCTTCAGTTATCCTGGCAGCATGTTTTCTGTCAGTTTAATTAGTTACCATTCATATTTTTGTTACCTTTGTTAAAATAATTCAACACTTCAGGATACTGCTTCTCATTTTCATCAGGGCCATTACTACCAAGCAGAACCGGGACAAGTACCGGTTGTGCTGGCTCATCAGCCCAGACACGTCCTCCAGCCACATCATTACCAAGTATCAACGTGACGCCATCAACAGGCAGCGCAGGGCACACCCCCATTCTAACTTCACCGTCAAACAACTCTGAATGGAGCAGAAGAAGAACAGAAGACAGGATGAATGAGTCACACGATCCTGTGTCACGCAGTATGGTCACCGGCACCTTCCTGTCAGTACCAACCAGAGACACGTGTCCTTTTCTGATAAAAGGTAAATATGAACTGATATCAGGCTTTGACATGACAGGCGGCTCCTCACACGGCTGGTCGGAAACAACCAAACTGGAAACTGGCGCAGCTAAAGCAGCTGGATTAACGTGCACCTCGTTGTGTCTGTTCCGTGACTTGAACATAGCACAGTCTCTTTTACAGGAACCCTTTTTATTACAGAAATGACACATTTCTTCAGACTCACGGACACCACGATCTACTCTCCGCTCCGAGTGAAAACTCCCACCGGAACGCCCAGAGAAATAGGGGGGAACATTTCCTCTACCAGCTGGAAAACCATGGACGCGCGGATCTCCGCCGCCACTTCTGTGGGTCAAAACATAATCATCTGCTAACGCAGCAGCGTCCTCTACTGTCTTCACTTTCTGTTAACAGATGTACATTGAAATCCGCTCAGGGACTGAGTTTTTAAACTGTTCAAGTATCGTCAAGTTACAGAGATCATCAAAATCTTTCACATCTGACGCAGAATACCAGCGACTAAACTGAGTCACCAAGTCACGAGTGAACTCAAGATACGTTTTATCATCCTTTATCCAATTTCTAAACTGCTTTTGGTAAGCATCGGGGACCATTTCATACGCCTTCAGTCAGCAGCTTTAACCTTACCGTAATCACGACTGTCGCTGGCGGACATCGAGGAAAACGCCTCCTGAGCGCGCCCCGTCAACACACACTGCAGTAAAACTGTGCGGTCTGAATCGACCCAGGCCCTCGCGTCTGCAACACGTTCAAACAATGTGAAAAACGTCTCAACATCTTTCTCATGAAACTTGGGCAACAAGCGCAAGCTACTCAAAATATCATGAGAACTATTACCTGGAGCCGACTCTGATCTCTGCGACATGTCACACAATTTACCTTCCTTGATTAACTGCAGCCGCTCGCTTTCCAAATCAAATTTAGCTTTTCCTGTTTGCTGTCTCATCCGTTCCAACAGATTTCTCCAAATCAGATTACTGCCGTAACCGTTCTAACTCCAGATCCCTTTATTTCTCCAACTGCATTCTTAACATCAACATTTCCTTCTGTTGTTCAAAATTTACGGCCAAGTCAGTGCGCGACTCCTTAACAACAGAAACCCCAGCCAGATTAGGAGGTTTTAACACTTCCGTATCAAACAAATTTGCTCGAAAAGCCCACATCTATGTTATGGTGATCGGCTATCTTCATTAACTGATCTTTTGTGCACTGGTCAAGAAATGCCTCAGACGGAGCCTTAATGAAATCATCCACCACCGCCATGACACACAGCCGACCGACGCACAAACAACAACAAGTCCCCGGTAAACAAAAAGAATATACAGCTTTGACCTACCTCTGCGCAAACAAGGCATAAGAGCAACCTCGTAAGTTGAGCCTGCCTAACCACATCTACATAAACTCAACCATAGTCTTCAAGGGCTACTGACCGTGGGTATTTACGCACCAAAACCCACTAGCCTGGCAAAGTACAAGCAAAACATGATTCCCTTACCCATTAACATCAGACAAAAACGGGGAAAACACAATTAAACACTTCCCTAACTCCCTTCGCGAGCTTCCACAACGAGCGCAAAAAAGTGAACCCCCTGACCTGACGTCACCACACGGGGAACCAACTACCACTACGTCACTCTGCCAGCATGTAGGAAAGGCGCGAATTTACAACAAAGCGTTCCACATTACAAGACGAAAAATCGACAATCAAAGGTTTTATCAACAAACCCCGTCGTTAACAACTACTTAAACTACTACTTACAGTTTAGTTCAAATTGGACGAGCCCCCAATCTGTTATGGCCTGGCTCTGGGACCATAACAAATAAGGAAGCAACACACGAGGGAGTAACTACAAAAAGATATTTATTTAACAAAAGTTGAATTATTTTAACAAAGGTAACAAAAAATATGAATGGTAACAAATTAAACTGACAGAAAACATGCTGCCAGGATATCTGAAGTAATGTTAAAGGAAATCTACAACAAAGCCAAAGCTGACATAGCACCTATGGTGCCAGGGGTTTGAAGTCCACAGACTATCAGGTGGGGCGGATCATAAAGGCAGGGGAAAAAGTGACCGGCTGTCTCTAATCTCCTCATTGTCACCTCACCTTAAGTTTCAATCAACCAGGGACCTGGAACACTGAAAGACACAGCAAAGCACCAAAGAGCATAAAAGCCCTGGAAGAGGCCCTGGTGACTTCTTGTGGAAACATTATTTAACTTTCACTTTGTCCCGTTGTGCCTCAGATGTTTCCTCCGTGTTAATCTTTTGGTAAGTGACACTTTTCAGTGCTGAATGACTCTCAGCTGATCTCATGTTAGTTTCATCAAAGTGTAAAAAGCTGTTTGTGTTGAAGAGTTTAGCTCTGTGCTAACAGTTAGCTGTTAGCCACCGTGTTCAGGATCACCAGCTGCTCTAACTACAGTAGCTAACCATGCTAACCATGCTAACCATTATGGAGCTCAATATATAAGAAATGAAATGACAAACAGTGTGACAGGACTGAAGGTTATCTGTTAGTGTGATGACAAGAAGTGACACATTAAACATGACTGACACTCACTGATTATTCATGTTTCAAACTCATGACAGGATGTAAAGCAATCTAATGTTCATTCTTTACTGCAGTAAAAGTACAAATACAACACTGTAAAAGTACTTTGTTAGTGAGAGTTAAAGCTCTGCTCTGAAAACGTCACTCAGGTAAAAGTACACAAGTATTATCAGCTAAATGGACTTAAAGGGAGATTTTGACAACAACTATTTGCTATGTAAAGATATTAGTGGAGTAATGGCGTCCTGAGGAGAGAATGAAGGAGGAAGAAGACATGTGAAGGGGGGGGCATTTTGTTCTGGTCTGAGATGCTGGTGCTCTAGTGCAACATCTAGTGGCTCTGAATGTGATCTACAGAACCTTTAACGGATCAGCAGTAACTGTGACTGTTGTACTATAATACATGATATGAAGAGATTATTATTACTGATGCATTCAGGTGTGAGCTGCTTTTCACTGATTTGAACTGTTTTATATAATAATAATAATAATAATAATAATAATCATAATGCATTTATCTATGTAGCACTTTTCAAAACAGATGTTTTAAAGTATTTCAGAGAGTAAAAGCAGACAAATGAAGTTAAACAATAAGTTAACTGTTAAAACAGAACAATAATAATGAAAGAGTAAAGTGGTAAAACAAGGTGATGAAACAAATGTGTTTATAAATATATATATAAGGGCTGTCAATCGATTAAACTATTTAATCAATATTAATCACACAGTTTTTATCTGTTCTAAATGTACCTTAAAGGGAGATTAGTCATGTATTTAATAATCTTATCAACATGGGAGTGGACAAATATGCTGCTTTATGCAAATGTATGTATATATTTATTATTGTAAATCAATTAACAACACAGAACAATGACAGATATTGTCCAGAAACCCTCACAGGTTCTGCATTTAGCATAAAACAATATGCTCAGATCATAACATGGCAAACTGCAGCCCAACAGGCAACAACAGCTGTCAGTGTGTCAGTGTTTTTTTTCCTCACCAAGATTTATCACGAGTTTGGAGCGTTCCTTCACGATGAGCTAGTCTGACCTGGTTGGTACCGATGGATTCATCAGGTTTACTAGTTTCATATGAAACCAGTATTTTCACTCCAGCTTTAAAACTGAACCCGCTACAACCTAAAAATCACAAGTTGTGTTAACGTGTTAAAGAAATGAATGTCTTCAGTGTTCTTCAGGAACATTATCAGTGTTGTTGTTGTAGTGACAGAGTTCATCTCTCCCAGCAGGAGTGGACTCTGCTATGGATCAGTGTGAGGAGGGAGCCCCCCCCCTCTAAAACCACTCAGAGCAAAGATCAGAGGTGAGATGACCATCTCTAACTGTCCTCCATCATTATTCACACTCACTGTCAGACACTCAACTACTCTGTATATATGGTTATAATATTAACTACTAACTACTGACTGGTTATAATATTAACTACTAACTACTGAATGGTTATAATATGAACTACTAACTTTATTAGTGATCAAAGACACAACAACTGATTAGTCAACTAATCAACTGAGAGGAGACGGTTTCTTTCATCAGATTAAGTTTTGATCAACAGGAGAACGTTACTCATCACTGTCTCTGGTTGTGTCAGGATGCAGCAGCAGAAACCAGACTCTCCTGGACCAGATCCTGGACCTGGACCTGGACCTGGACCTGGACCTGGACCTGGACCTGGACCTGGACCTGGACCTGGACCTGGACCCAGCTGTGTGTCCATGAAGAGTGACCGGTCTATAGGTCACATTATCAACTTTAAAGTTGGAAAAGCTGCTGATGGAAGGTAATAATTTAAAACTGAACTTTGTTATTATCTGACTCTCTCAGAGCTTCATAGTCGAGGTGGGCGATGCTACAGAATGTGGTTTTGATCTGATGCCCAGTGATACCAGAACCAGAACCACCAGCCAGATGCTGATATGTTTATTATTAATAACAGCTGATGTACTGACATACAGGGGAGAGCCATGAAGTTTCATCACCACCGAGTCATTTATCAAACATCTCTCCTCATTATTTAATCACATTCATGTTCAAACACACAAGTTAATGTTCAATAACTAAAATGTTTATTGTATGAATTCTGTGAACTAACGAGTTGATCGTTGTTCACCTTGTCATGATCCAATTTAATATGTAGGCCAACAGATGTCATATTTTAAGCTGGTTTTATTGTAGCATATATTCAACAGCCTATTGTATGTGTGTACAATTTGTTTTGTATCAATATCGACATAAAAAAGTTTTTATTAACCAGATATACATTTACAAACAGTGAACATGTATGTCATATGTAGGCCTAATGAAATTAATGAAATGTATAGAAAAATACATTTGAAGTGGGATATATTACCAAAATATACGTATAAATATAAATTTATCAAGATACATGTGATGATCATGTCATGGAACTGCTGAATTAAGGTACTGGGACCTTTTTTGGTCCAGTTCAGGCACTGGTCCTAAACAAGTCATTACATGCTCTTCATCACATTTAATACCACTTTAATGTTTAAACTGAGTAACAGTTAATAAATGGACTAAAATAATAAATGCTTTTAACTCTTGAAATATCTTAATATTTAAAACAAAATGATCCGGTGTGTCTCAGTATGTTATTCCTGAGACTCGGGATTTGATTTGATCAGATCTGAATCTTGTGTTGAATCTCTTTTAATTTGATCAGTTACACCTGTGTTAACCCTGTAATTATGTCAAAAAGGCTGCTGTGAAAACGGCCTATTGTGGCGCTTTCAAAGCAAGCTGCAGGAATAAATAGAAACAGGGCGTACGACAAAAGTTCAGCTCAAAACGGCGCACCGTGCTGCGTCGCTCGCGCTGAGTTAGTTCATTACATTAGAAAACAACGTAATCAAACAGATTTTGTCGCTGACGCTCGCTTCACATTCAGTTACCACACGGTAACACTGATCTCACTGAGACACAAAGTCTCATTCTCAAGAGAGACCGAGTACAACTTGGTGGCCACAGAGTGAGTTTTTGTAGCCACGGACCATCAGGTCCTGGTTACTGTCGAACTCTGGATCTGATCTGATTTCATCAAATCTGAATCTGGTGTCGACTCTCTGTTGAATCCGTTTGTCTTCATCGATGAACATTTGATACAAAGTAAAAATAACTGAAACCAGAAGTTTTATATTATATTAGTTTTGATATCGTAACAGAATCTGGTCAAAAGTATTTTTTCCATTTTTTTACAAGTTAGTTGTTTGTTTGTATCAGGATCCAGCAGCAGAGACCAGACTCTCCTGAATCTGGACCTGAACCCAGCTGTGTGTCCATGAAGAGTGACTGGTCTATGGGTGAACCTATCAACTTTAAAGGTGGACAAGCTGCTGATGGAAGGTAATAATGTTGAATGTTGGGTCCCATCATTGGTATGTTCAGGCTTTACACTAGTGAACTGGGCCTTGAGTTCCTTGATAGTAGACTGGACAGCAGATACATCCCCAAGACTGCAATCAATATCTGTCCAATGCTCATGACTAGCTTCTCAGAGATAGATGGGGTTGAGCTGCCATCCAGAGCACTAACGTAGCCAGAAAAACAGCTGTGGGTGTGCATCAGAAAAACTGCATATGCCACATGTTCCAGAGGTGGACTTGGACTGAAATTCAGCCCAGAACTTTGAGATGGAGAGGCCCTTTACGTAAGCAACGAGAAGGCGCGAGCTGGATTTTTTTGGGCAGTTTAAACACTAATACAGTCACCCAGCTGCCACCTCAGTATATAGCCTATATATGAAAAGTTTTGGCCGGTTGGAAATTCAACAGAGCGAAAATCTGATGTCCGAGTTCAAGTGAATGCAGCAAGAGATGATGCTGCCAGCTGCTGCTCCGTTTTCTACCGGTCTTGGCAGCTTCTTGTGTAGCCTCTCCTGGTCCCGGCCGCACGCATCGACTGCTCATGACTTTTTTTCCTGCTAAATGTGTTTGTAGGGTTGCCAACTTCCAGTAGTAGAAATAAAGAACGGCTGCAGATGGATAGTGGTGGGTTGTTTAGTAATAGTAACTCGTTTTAGTAAGGCTATAACTAAATATTCATTCTGCATCTGAGTTTTGGGTGTTCCAGCTGCCTCTCTGGATGGCACAGGAACACTCTGGCACACCCATGGTTACGCCATTGATCCAGACAGAAGCAGAATTTAACCTCAGCTCTGCCATTATGCAGTACCAGGGACATGGATCCATTCCTGTCTGAATAAGAAGTTGTTTTTTCAAACCATGTTAGATCCATCTGCTGTCTCAGCTGCCTTGACCAACTTTGTCAAAAGGACAGAAGGACGGCTGTGATGGTGCAACCAGTTGTTATCTCCTTCTTGAAGTGATGCCAGTGTGAAGACATTCAATTCAATTTTCAATTCATCTTTATTGCCAGACTCAAAGTCCATTAAAAAAATATACAACACAAACAACAATACATACATTAAAATAGGAACTGCCACCTTTTATAAAAGACAGTTATACCAGTGTTTCCACAGGGGTGACTGGTATCATATAACACTAAAACAAGGACTTGACAGTAGCATGATAATCGCATTCTAAGAATCATTTACCCGACATATAAATTTATACATCAGGTTTCTCAACAGAGCCTGGAAAGTGTTGACACCTGCATTACAGAACAGCTCGCTTGCACTACACCACCTGGGTTTTTTAAGTAATATCCTCATGCAGTCATTGTAGGCAACCTGAAGCTTATGCATGCTCGCCTTTTTAAACTTGGCCCACAGTGGGGCAGTATAGAGGGAGTGCAATATGCTCTAAAGAGACCGATCTTGATATGGTCTGAACACATGTAGAATTGTCTTGCCAACATGTTAGCTTGAGCATATAATATACGGCACTGCCTGTACATGTCGTCATCATCAGACATTTGATCTGTAATAAAGTGCCCAAGATATTTTGTTTTATTACAAACACATAGCAGTTGTCCTGATAGATAAAAAGCTGGAAAGTTGAGGTCCCTATCTTCTTTTGCTCTACAGATCATGACAACACTCTTTTTTGCATTGTATTGCACATCATATTGGACCCCATACTCGGAGCATATATTCAGCAGCTGTTGGAACACAGCACTGCTAGGAGAGACAATAGCCAGATCGTCAGCGTACATAAAATGGTTTTCCAGGGTGTTACCAATCATACAGCCTGTTTTACAGCCTCTTAGTTGGTCAGATAACTCACTCATGTACACATTAAAGAGGGCTGGTGAAAGTAACCCCCCTTGTCTTACTCCATTAACAACACCAAAGGGATCGGAGACTCTATTGCCCCATTTGACCTGCATATTCTGGTTCGCATACCAATATGCCAAGATTCTTATAATGCTGTCAGGCAAGCCCCTTTGACTCATTTTCAGAAACAACTTTTGGTGATTTACTCGGTCAAAAGCCTTAGATGCATCAATAAAACCGATTACAACAGAGGAGTTTTGCCTTCTATAGCTTTCGGCTACTTCTTTCAAGGCATATATACAGAAATCAGTGCCATGCTTAGCCTTGAAGCCAAACTGGTTGTCTGTTGTACCAAGATATTTACATAAACAATCTAATAAAATCCTCTCGAGGACTTTAGATACCACACTGGCTAGTGCGATTGGCCTATAATTATCCAGGCTCCCAACCTTGCCAGCTTTGTCCTTGATGACAGGCACAAGAGTAACAGACAACATAGAGTCTGGCAATAGTCCATGAGTCATAAACCCCGTAAAACAAATGGCAAGAAGAGCTGCAACCTTTGGGCTTGCAAACGTAAGATGTTCTGCAGTGATATGATCAGAACCACTTGCTTTATTGTCAGATAGCTGTGTTATTGCTTGATAAACTGCATTGATTGTGATTCCCAATGTGTCACTGTTAGCAATATTACCCACTTTGTAAGGGTCACTTTTAACACAATTAAATAAAGCAGAGTAATGCCTCCTCCACAACTCAGCTATGTTATCGGCTCCAGAAACTCCCTCTGTAGTGCATGGTAGCGATGTATTGCCCCTGTTCAGAGCTCTCACCTCCTTCCAGAAGTCAGTGAGATTGTTACAAAGTAGCTTTTCAGCCGTAGAGTCCGCTCTCATAACTTGTTCGTGTTTGGAAACATAACAAACCGCATATTTGTACCTAGCATTAGTGAGCTTTTTGCAGTCCAGGACCGGCCCCTGCCTGGGTCTACCTGCCAGAACCCAAGCCTTCACAGCCTCCTTAGCTTCTGCGTGATGTGCAGCCACATGCTTATTCCAACCTGGCTTGATGTTGTGTGCCTTATTAGAGTAAGTAAAGTATGATCTGCTAGCCTCATACACAGCTCCCACAATACCATCATACATAGCACAGAGGGCTTTATGATGAGAAACATCCTTACAGTTTACATCAGAACACATAACTGCACCTTTGGGTAGATGTACATCACTCAAGAGGTCATCAGTTCTCTGATAGTATGACAACACATCCTCATTAGTGAGCTTAGCCCAATCTAACTTAGCCTTACAGGCACTATTGACCTCATGAGTCATCTCAGGAAGATTATCAATATCAAGACAAGAATATCAAGATAATAAATGGTACATGATCAGACATGGCAGTCTCATATAGTATCTCCATTGATCGCAGAGTAGCATGGGCATCAGGCAGTGCAAATGCAATGTTCAAGCCATGATGTTGAGTACCAGGCTTCACTTATGTACAAATAGCTATCTGCAGGTAAGAGCAGTTGACTGGATAATATAAGATTGTTATCATCATAAAACTGCAACATGTGTTTAGCAAACAATGAACATTTATCTGAAATGTCAGCAATCATATCACCAACAACATAAACACTTGTGGAATGATTATCATGAATAAAGGAACTTATAAAAGCAAGTCTATTCAAATATACATCCTCATTCTGTTGACACTCATAGGGTGTATATACATTAAGGATAATGCACTCTTTGTTATTGATCTTTAACTGTACAGCGATACACCAGTCAGCTTCAGACCTGATGACACTTATCACTGAGTCCAACTTTTTGTGCTATAGGATAGCCACACCTCCTGCTATCCTTCCTCTCACTATTCCCATAGTAAGATCAGTGTGGATTCACCAGCCCCGTGGAAATTGTCACTAAAAGAGTTCAATTTTTCCAGATCCTGTTTTGGTAAAAAAGTTTCTTGTAAACATAGAATGTCACAGTTTTGCAATAAGTTGTCAACAACTATATGACGTGCCCTGTCTCCTGCGCTGTTGCCAACGTTCAGCCCTCGACAGTTGTAAGATAAACACGCATCAGAGTTTAAGTGGTCAGTGCGGCCGTAGCACCAGTCGGCATATTTGCACCAAGTGTAGAAATCGCTGTGCTAGCGCCAGACCCTGTAACTCCTGCCTTGCGTGGCTCATAGTATCGCCGTACAACACAGCCTTTGGGCCATAACTCCGGGTTATACATTTCAATAACATCATTGCATTCAACGCACACTCTAAATGAGCTGCATCTGTTGCTCGCAGTGACATTGTCTCAGAAGTGACTCTGTATCTTTCCAGTAACATAATGTGGGTTCAGGGCAGGTTGTGAGGTATGGACCTTTATGCATGCAATTAGTGTACGACCCGCTCTACGTCCTGAGCCACAGCTGCAGGCCTTACTGCAAATGCATATCACACTTGTTGCCATTAATTTGTTTGTCCAGATCATTGTCCTGTGGTCCATCTTGGTGAGGTGGTCATCCTCCCCCGTCTCAGAGACCTCTGGGACTATCTGTTAGGTCCGTCTGCAGCTAGCTTGAATTCTTCCTCACTGAATAAGCAGGTTGGGCTGATAAGCCTTCCTGCCCCTGGTGGCATCTTCCTGAACTGCCAGCTGTCTCTCCATTCATCACCAATCTGTCCTTGGTCATCTCCAAGTCTGTTCCAAGGCATCACTAACTAAACCAGGCTTGGTGGTTTTGAGATATACCCAACGGTACACTTCATCACATCAGCAGTGATGTGATCTTTCAACATTGGACACCCTCTCCCAGGTGACCCAGCCCACCTTGATCAGACACCATAGATCACTCCCTCTGATCCATCACCATCTGGATCGTTCAGCAGCCTCTGATGTGATGCTGATGGCTCGATGATGACCAGCCAAGTCTCTACATCCAACATCCAAAGTTACACAGTTTTCCATCCCTGCCTCTGACACAGCTCTAACATCTCCTGACATTAGGTCCTCTTTCTCTTGTGGGACCCCCCCAGTAGGACGCTTTCAGGCCTTAATGTTGGTGCTTTTATACCCCCCTACTCTACCTCCTGAGCCACAGCTGCCCTGTCATTCTGCCGTCATCTCAGAACACCTTTAGTTAGCTGAAGATTTAAATCATTAAATGTGCTTAAACTTGATGTTTTTTTCCACAGAGTTCATCAGGAGAGCTCAGAGGGCCTCGGTGGTCAGTCTGCCCAGCAGCATCAAACAGACCTGGACTCCATATTTATGGTGTGTACTTGTACAGACAAACATTTCACTATTAACTACATCAACCACACATTAAATACTAAACTACCATTCAGGTCCTTACAGTCTCCATGCTGCTCTGTTCAGACCAGCAGGCCTTCAGACTGACAGATGAATCACATGTTGTGTTCTTTAAATTAAATGTTCAGTTATCGTTCTGTTCCAGCTGCTGGAGGACAACATCGTCACTTTTGTGAAAAACGAGCTGAAGAAGATCCAGAAGGTTCTGAGTCCAGATTACCCAGAATGCTTAGAGAGTCAGAGGGAGGACGAGGAGGTGTTGGACGGTGAGGATGAGGAGCAGAGGAGGAGCAGGAGAGAGGCTTTTCTGAAGATCACACTGAACTTCCTGAGGAGGATGAAGCAGGAGGAGCTGGCTGACTGTCTGCAGAGCAGTAAGAGGATTTTAACAGATTTAACATGATGGAAAGAGGAAATGGAGACAACATGGGAGAAGTTTACATTTAAAACTCTGCTGTTAATATGCTGCACACATCTGCATCAGATCAGAGGCTGTTTGTCCTCCACTGATGAGCGGAATAAAACTGATGGAGGAGGATAAACTAAATGTTTAGAATATCTGATCTTCTGTAGGATCCAGTCACTGATTTCATTTCTTGTTTGTTTGTTCAGAAACTAGTGCTGCAGTGTGCCAACGTAAACTCAAGTCTAACCTGAAAGAGAAGTTCCAGTGTGTGTTTGAGGGGATCGCTAAAGCAGGAAACCCAACCCTTCTGAATCAGATCTACACAGAGCTCTACATCACAGAGGGAGGGACTGCAGAGGTCAATGATGAACATGAGGTCAGACAGATTGAAACTGCATCCAGGAAAACAGACAGACCAGAAACAACAATCAAACAAGGAGACATCTTTAAAGCCTCACCTGGAAGAGATGAACCAATCAGAACAGTGATGACAAAGGGAGTGGCTGGCATTGGGAAAACAGTCTTAACACAGAAGTTCACTCTGGACTGGGCTGAAGACAAAGCCAACCAGGACATCCAGTTCATATTTCCATTCACTTTCAGAGAGCTGAATGTGCTGAAGGAGAAGAAGTTCAGCTTGGTGGAACTTGTTCATGACTTCTTTAGTGAAACCAAAGAAGCAGGAATCTGCAGGTTTGAAGAGTTCCAGGTTGTGTTCATCTTTGACGGTCTGGATGAGTGTCGACTTCCTCTGGACTTCCACAACAAGGAGATCCTGACTGATGTCACAGAGTCCACCTCAGTGGATGTGCTGCTGACAAACCTCATCAGGGGGAAACTGCTTCCCTCTGCTCGCCTCTGGATAACCACACGACCTGCAGCAGCCAATCAGATCCCTCCTGAGTGTGTTGACATGGTGACAGAGGTCAGAGGGTTCACCGACCCACAGAAGGAGGACTACTTCAGGAAGAGGTTCAGAGATGAGGAGCAGACCGGCAGCATCATCTCCCACATCAAGAGATCACGAAGCCTCCACATCATGTGCCACATCCCGGTCTTCTGCTGGATCACTGCTACAGTTCTGGAGGAGGTGTTGAAGACCAGAAAGAGAGGAGAGCTGCCCAAGACCCTGACTGAGATGTACATCCACTTCCTGGTGGTTCAGTCCAAAGTGAAGAACGTCAAGTATGATGGAGGAGCTGAGACAGATCCACACTGGAGTCCAGAGAGCAGGAAGATGATCGAGTCTCTGGGAAAACTGTCTTTTAATCAGCTGCAGAAAGGCAACCTGATCTTCTATGAATCCGACCTGACAGAGTGTGGCATCGATATCAGAGCAGCCTCAGTGTACTCAGGAGTGTTCACACAGATCTTTAAAGAGGAGAGAGGACTGTACCAGGACAAGGTGTTCTGCTTCGTCCATCTGAGTGTTCAGGAGTTTCTGGCTGCTCTTCATGTCCACCTGACCTTCATCAACTCTGGTGTCAATCTGATGGCAGAAGAACAAACAACATCCTGGTTGTCTGAAGTGTTCGGAGGCAAATCCACACGTTTCTACCAGAGTGCTGTGGACGAGGCCTTACAGAGTCCAAACGGACACCTGGACTTGTTCCTCCGCTTCCTCCTGGGTCTTTCACTGCAGACCAATCAGACTCTCCTACGAGGTCTGCTGACACAGACAGGAAGTAGCTCACAGACCAATCAGAAAACAGTCCAGTACATCAAGAAGAAGATCAGTGAGAATCTCTCTGCAGAGAAAAGCATCAATCTGTTCCACTGCCTGAATGAACTGAATGACCGTTCTCTGGTGGAGGAGATCCAACAGTCCCTGAGATCAGGAAGTCTCTCCACAGGTGAACTGTCTCCTGCTCAGTGGTCAGCTCTGGTCTTCATCTTACTGTCATCAGGAGAAGATCTGGACGTGTTTGACCTGAAGAAATACTCTGCTTCAGAGGAGGCTCTTCTGAGGCTGCTGCCAGTGGTCAAAGCCTCCAACAAAGCTCTGTACGTGGACACAAAACTTTCCACATTAAATGACGTTTTTCTTTATTCAGAAATTACAATAACCACTGTTTGTAATTGTTTCTTATGTATGCTGATTCTTCTTCAGACTGAGTGGCTGTAACCTCTCAGAGAGAAGCTGTGAAGCTCTGTCCTCAGTTCTCAGCTCCCAGTCCTCTAGTCTGAGAGAGCTGGACCTGAGTAACAACGACCTGCAGGATTCAGGAGTCAAGCTGCTGTTTGCTGGACTGAAGAGTCCACACTGTATTCTGGAAACTCTCAGGTTGGTGTTCAATAATTTGAAATATGATGACCCTCTGAGCTCTTATTTTCTTCATATATATCATTGGATGGCCATTTTATTGAGAGGTTGTACATTGTCAGATAGAAGCTGTGAAGCTCTGTCTTCAGTTCTCAGCTCCCAGTCCTCTAGTCTGAGAGAGCTGGACCTGAGTAACAGTGCAATTTAAATATTGAGTCTTTTTAGTCTCTTTTATGATCCTGTATTAAATGTGGCAGCAATATCGTACTGAAGGGGTTTGCTGACTCAGGAGCTCGTCACCAGTATAGACACAGAAACTTGACTTGGATATATAAAGCCCAGTTTTATTATAGTCCTTTAATTATATTAATCTGTAGTCCAACGTGTGTGGTCTAAATAGAATAAATCCCCAACACTAACGAAACAAGTCATCGGTGAGAGTTGGATCTTATATCAACTAATAAATGAAGAGGTTTCTTCAGGCTCATTACAACAGTCCAGTACAATGGCTCCATTTCTGCTGAAGTCACACCAATCAGGATATTGATCTCACCCTCCATCTTACCCTCACTCATCACCAAGACCCCAAAATACTCTTCACATGGGGCAGTGACTCACTCCCAACCCTAAAGGACCACTACACCATTTTCTGGTAGCGTGCTATGGCCTCAGACTTGAAGGTGCCCCAGTGATCACTGGAGGTCACAGATAAATTCAGCCTTCAGAACATCATCATCCCCAAGAGACAGAGATGCAATCCTGAGGCCATCAGGACACTATCCACCCCCCGGCTACCTCTATATCATGTTGCTGACCACAACTTTTTAAATTTAAAGTTTGTAACTTAGTTTACACTGTGTGTGTTTGTGTGTGTTTAGTCTGTCAGGCTGTCTGATCACAGAGGAAGGCTGTTCTTCTCTGGCCTCAGCTCTGAGCTCCAACCCCTCCCATCTGAGAGAGCTGGACCTGAGCTACAATCATCCAGGAGACTCAGGAGAGAAGCTGCTGTCGGCTGGACTGGAGAATCCACACTGGAGACTGGACACTCTCAGGTATGGACAGACAGACAACAGACTGCACTCTCTCAGGTGTGGACAGATGGACAAACAGAAAGACAACAGCAGCTCTCACACTGTCTCTCTGTCCCTAACTGAGGAACTCTGGTTCATGTTTAATGGAGGATATGAGTGAAGCTGTATGAGGTTGATTGTGACTGTGTTTCCTCCTGCAGGATGGACCATGGTGGACAGCAGTGGTTGAGACCTGGTGTGAGGAAGTGTGAGTGTGTTTTAAGTTTGATTTATTTATTTTATGCCAAAAGGCTAGTTTTCAACTGTTGTCTGTCAGCCTGATGTTAAATTAGTCTTTAAAACACAACAACATAGAACCAGAGAAAGCAGAACATGAACAGCTGAACAGGATAAAAAGTTTAGAGGAGTAAGGCATCATCATATCCACCTTATTCCTACCCATGATGCCTTGCGTGAATTATGGGCGCAACTTCTGGCGCATCATTTAACTGAACCGGAACCGCTGTTTTCCATGGTAACGTTACGCTAATCGTCTCTCCGACAGCGATTGTATTAATAAATCTAGTAAAACATGTGTGAACACCACCTATTACAGCTCCAACAGGATAATGTGATCATAGCTCTGCCTTCTACTATGGAGGGATGGAGGACGACCTGAAGAAGTGGCCTCAGATAACCTACACTAGCATATTTAGCTACGTTATTGACTCCGTTGCTACAGACGGTGAAGAGATGAACAATCTGAAAAGCTCTGAGGCAGATCAGTACTTCCACAGTAACAAGGTTTAGTTTTTTACACACAGATAACTGTACTTAAACTATCTTTAGTCTAATGCTCCCTGCACTCCGTTCCATAAACTGCCTTACATTTTAAACTGTACAGAAAATAGTCAAAGTAACTGTATGTCATTAAACCAACACTACAATGCTGAGTCTTCCCTACACATGAAATCATACCTGATGTTCTCCTGGCTCTGCTGTCAGTCCTTTAAAGGACCCGACGTCTCTTCTCCGCTGCTCTTTATAGCCCAACCACAGAGTAGGATACAGGTTTTCCTCCGTTGGCTTTTAGTCCACTAAATGAACTGAGCTCACATAACGAGGGTTTATGGTGGTCTCTTCAAGTTTAGGTTTCTCAGCCACATTCTTCTGGATTCCTCGTCTGTAGGTCGGCGATGGAAACTGGACCGTTGGTCACAACAACAATCCCTTTTTGTTTTGGGTGCATGTTCAACACACTGTTGTTGAAGCCACAGATTTAGCTTTGTCTGGTTGTTAGTACAGCCGCCAACAGCTCAACAAGTACCAGAGCTCCACAAGGACATTTTAGAAATGTTAATTTAACGTTAGTTAAATATCTGCTAAAAATAAAGCAGGATTTGTTAAATTGAAGGTGAGTTATTTTGTAAAAGAAGCGCCGTTGGCGGTTAGCAACTATGGTTAGCCTCTATGGTTAGCCACTATAGTTAGCCTCTATAGTTAGCCTTTATGGTTAGCCTCTATGATTAGCCTCTATGGCTACAATAAGAAGGATAACATGCAGACAATTAATGCAACACAATATCAAGCAGACATCAGCACAGTCAGTTGAAACACGACAACATAGAATCACATCATATTACAGAAGTAAAACCCAGCGGAGGGTAGAGGACTGGAAATATTTACTCAAGTAAAAGTACAATTACTCCCATAAAAATTACTAAATTATTACCATTTCACAAACCTACTCAAGTAAAAGTATGAAAGTACTTGGTAAATAAAGTACTCAAAGTATGGAAAGGTATTTTCAGGTATTTTCAGGTATTTTTGAATAATTCTAAAGTTGTCTAGGTTGAATTTTGTTTTTGCAACAACTTCTTTAGAGGAGCCGAGTGTTGGATTTAGCGACATCTAGTGGTGAGGTTGCAGATTTCAACAAACTGATTCAGTGAATGGGTAAAACCCAGAAGAGTCTCTAGAGCCACAGTTTGGTTTGTCCGTTCTGGGCTACTGTAGAAACATGGAGGAGCAACATGGAGGACTCTGTGAAGAGGACCTGCTCCCTATGTAGATATGAAGGACTCATTCTAAGCTAACGGAAACACAACACCACAGGTGGATATACACTAATGAAAGCATACTTATTAATATTATATTACATTTCTGATAATAGATCACCTATATGTTACACCATGTTCCTTTAACAGTCGAGCCAGAAGAGACAGAAAGCTGACTTTTCTTCTTCTTTTGAAGTTCACTGACATTAGAGAAGAGCTGTGTTGCTTCACATGCTGCTCGTAAATGGTCTTGTATTTATATACAGTATCTCCTTTCTAGTCTTCTGACCACTCAAAGCTCTTTACACTACATGTCAGCATTCACCCATTCACACACACATTCATACACTGATGCCAGAGGAAGGCAAGGAGCCAACCTGCCCATCAGGATCTGATCTAAATACTCATTCACACACCGATGGTTCAGCCTTCAGGAGACATCTGGGCTTCATTTGCTCAAGGACACTTTGACATGTGAGCAGAAGACCGGGGATCGAACCACCGACATTCTGATTGTTATGTTATTATATTATATTATTATATGTTGAAAAGTAGAATAGAGTGAGTTG
Source organism: Sebastolobus alascanus (assembly GCA_916701645.2). Lineage (NCBI taxonomy): Eukaryota > Metazoa > Chordata > Actinopteri > Perciformes > Sebastidae > Sebastolobus > Sebastolobus alascanus. The sequence continues at coordinate 30,920 of CAKAOJ020001187.1, forward strand.
AGGTGGATTTCCCCTCCAGTTCCTCCCTGAATGGGAGACCTGGGATCAGATGTACGACACACAGATACTATAAAAACTCTATTTTTCACACATGAACTGGTATTTCTATAAACAGAACATGTGCACATCACACTGACTTCAGACCAGCGTACACATGGTTTCTACAGCCGGCTGCAGGTGATACACAGTTTGTTTTAATCTGGTCCCGGGTCAGTGGAAACCACCTTGAAGCCAGATGGTGGACCTTCAGCCCTCTGATATTCATGAACTCAGTTCAGCTTTTTGGAGCATTTTGGACGATCAAATCCAGACTTTGGAGAAACTTTCTGCAGCAGACGACAGTTTGAGATTTGATGTTCAAAGGTGTGAACGTTGTGCTAAATGTGAGCTCTTTGGTGGAGCTAATCGTTAAAGCGTTTTAGAAAGCAGATGGTTCAGAGCTGCTTTGTGCTGCAGTGGAAGATGATGAGCCAGTTTTATTAGTGAGACTTTATTCAGTACCGGATCATCAGCTGTCGTCCTCGGGTCCACACCAGAACCAACAGCAGAACACCGTCGACAAGTTGACTCTCATGTTGAGGAACTGTTCATGCTGTTAGAACTGGATTGTTGAATTTCTAGTTAAAGGTTGTTAAACGTCGTTCACAGTTGAATATAAGATGTCAGTTTTCTTTCAGTAATTGTCAGTAGAGTTGTTAATAAATCACCAGATGTTAACCTGCAGCTGTATTGTGTCTTCTTCTCTCCATCAGATGTCTGTGAACTGGAACTGGACACAAACACAGTAAACAGAGAGCTCAAACTGTCTGACAACAACAGGAAGGTGACATGTGTGAAGGAGGATCAGTCATATCCTGATCATCCAGACAGATTTATCTCCTTTCCTCAGCTGCTGTGTAGAACTGGTCTGACTGGTCGCTGTTACTGGGAGGTCGAGTGGAGAGGACGGGTTTCTATATCAGTGAGTTACAGAGGAATCAGGAGGAGAGGAGACGGAGAAGACTGTGTGTTTGGATTGAATGATCAGTCCTGGAGTCTGAGCAGCTCTGATGTTGGTTACTCTGTCTGGCACAATAACAGAGAAACACCCATCACCTCCCCCTCCTCCTCCTCCTCCTCCTCCTCCTCCTCCTCCTCCTCCTTCTCCTCCTCCTCCTCCTCCTCCTCTGGTAGAGTAGCAGTGTATTTGGACTGTCCTGCTGGCACTCTGTCCTTCTACAGAGTCTCCTCTGACACCCTGATCCACCTCCACACCTTCAGCACCACATTCACTGAACCTCTTTATCCTGGGTTTGGGTTTGGGTTCTGGTTCTGGCCTCTTGGTTCCTCAGTGTCTCTGAGTCCTCTGCAGGTCTGAGTCTCTCCTGTGGACTGAAGTCAAAGTTCAGTGTGTTCACCATCACACTCACTCAAACACAAATCATTCATCTGTCATCTGTTGATTATCAACATTCATCATGAACTCTTTTATATCTTGAATTATCCTGTAATGTAATGAATGTAATACAGTCATATATTCAATATTTCATGTTTCTAATGTTTCTAAATGCTTTTAATAAAATCTGTAGTTTTCTTTGGCTC
>CAKAOJ020001187.1:37500-127500 GCA_916701645.2 Sebastolobus alascanus
TTATTTTCCGGAACCCAATTTATATTTAACAGTCGGTCACTGATGTCCAATGAACACATTGCATTAATTAAAAAACCCATTGCTCACAAAGCACTGAACACTTGATGCTGAGAGGAGTCTGCAGGCTGACTGCTGATATTCACCATCATATCATTAACCAGCTGACTGCAGTTCATTTGCTCACACTGCTGTGAAGGAATCATGTATGAATAACCAGGTTACTTGTGATCAATCTAAATCCTGTGGAGATTGTCCTGCAACAGATCCACACTGAAAATATGATAGTATTCAAAATATTCTAAGAAATAAGCACGTTATGTTTTCTTAATGCAGAGCTTAAACATATCTTAATTGCTTTACTAATTTTATAATTTTAAAGAAGTATTCACCATAAAGGCCTTTACACACCGGGGGGGTGATGAATATTATATGTCTATGGCTCTTATTGTGAAAGGTAAAAACTGAGGGAGTGGATTTGGTCGGAGCCTCTGTGTTCTTTCATAAATAGAGGAACTTAACCTGTTCTTCACAAGGTGAATGATTAATGCCTTCATATGCTTAAACTCTTAAAAGTAAGTTGCTTTTTCGCCGCGTAACATTTGCAGTCTGTGTGAAAGTACTCAACAAAAACAACAGTTTGAAAACATATAGTGCCGTACGAATTAACTGCACAAACAAAATACTGCCGTCCTTAAGCTGTATAATGAAGAAAAAATATAATTCTAATAAATATTGGATCATAAACATCGGTCAGGACAGCCATGTGTCTCATACTGAGAATGTCCGCAGCTCAGTACAAGAATGAAGACAAAGACACTAAAGAGATGATCAGTAACCTGGATAATGGTCGAGTCATACAGAAAGTACTGGAACAACCACCGAGCTAGCAAAGTTGTGTCGGCCCACATGCGGCCGGAATCGCGCCGGTCAGAACAAAAACACTCGGCCGGGCAGAGCCGAGTCGACATAGTCTCGGCCGTGAGGTACGGACGCAGTCGGGACCGATAGTTTGGTTCAGAGATATACTTTAGCTGAGTAGTGCCAGACTTCACTCAGATCTGGCTCATTACTAGTTCCAGCTTTATTCTGTTAATCCCCCATGCAACATTTCTCTTCAAACATATAACAACGGCAATGTATGACATAGTGCACAAAATTAAGGAGTAAATAGTCGAATCATAAATGTTTGTTAGTAACTATGAATTATCAGGTAAGTTACTGATACATTAAAATCACACAACATTCATAAATATAGAGTATATTAATTTGAAAGCATTATTCTTTTTAGTTGAACCCCCGAGTTAAGAGCTATTGAGTGCAAATGATGAATACAGAATAAAAACATACTCTGGAAGTATAGACTTGCTTACAAGGTGCCATGCCGTTGTTCAGACAACCCAATAGTCCGATAAATGCACCACTGGACTGGACGCCCATTAGACCGACAGCCCGTTATTCTGAAAACACTCTGCACCTGCACCGCCGTCTGAATGCATCGGGCTGAGGGCTAAATCTAACAATCCTTCTTGATTGGCATCATGTAGCGTTCCATGCAGCAGTGATATGAGCGAGGGCTATACTCAGTATTACTCAATAATATAATATCCTTAATATGACTTTAGGTTCTCTGTCTCCGGACGTTTTGAAAGCCCTTCCCTCAGATCCCTTCACGTCAGTCAGTCAGTCAGATATTCAGCTGATAGAAAAAGGTTATTTTTCCTCTCCCGCCCGCCCGGTGTCTGTCTTTTCTCTCTTTAAACTACGTCACCGCACTCCCAGCACACTTTCTGTGAGCGTTTACTGTTGCTGCGGATGGGTTAACATTACAGTTAATGGAACGCCCGGTGCGTTTCATACCAGCGCTAAAGGGCGGCGGTAACACACACAGATGGCTGTGACAAAGCTCGGTTTTTAACGCCGTGGGAATGAGGCTGGCTGTTCCAGAAGTTCCTGTCAGGAAGATATTTTCACCGAATGAGTGTTTGTTTACCGCAAAGATTTTCTTTGTTTCTTAAAAAAATGGATAATTAAACTTTAATGTTTGTCGATTGTTAATCAATATTTCAACATTCTGGGGTCCATGAATACTGACAGCAACATCAAAGTACCTTGTCATTGGACCAAATGATGAGCCGAGGCAGAGAGCAGCTACAGAGGTTAAGGCCGACATGGAGAGGACTGTCTCTGTGTTCTAGCATATTGAGTTTCCATCTGAGTGTGACGTTAGCAGATTGAAACCAGTGGCCCTGACACACACACACACGCGCACGCGCACGCGCACGCACGCACACACACACATACACACACACACACACACACACACATACACACACACACTGCTGTCTGTATTCATGTGTTGAAGCTGTCAGTATCAGTATCAGTATCAGTATCAGTATCAGTATCAGTATCAGTATCAGTATCAGTACATATTGATTGGACTCCTGGTCAGAAAACAGTGTTCAGTGTAATAATAGCTACCAAACACAGGGGGGCAGACTGACTTCAGCCTTGTTTCATCACATAAATATTTTTAAGTTTTAAATTATAACTATTTATTCTATCCTATTTTAGCGTACTTTTAGCTTATTTATTAGTGCACTTATTTATTAGTTAATTACTTAATACGTTTTTCCAATTGTTTTGCACTGAATTACCGAGTGGTGGATGTGTGAAACACAATTTCGTTTTTATGTGGAGCATAAGAATGACAAATAAAGGAATCTCTATCTCTATCTCTCTGATCTCAATCTCTTTCATACTCAGGTACAATGAAATTCTGCAGTCTTCCCTCGTTCTAGTTAAGATAAAATAAACAGATAAATAAATAAAGGCAGTGATAAAACACAGTAATAGCAGCAGAATAAAAATATAGAAACAATAATCATTTGAATTTAGACATTTACAGAGGTGGATGTTCACAGTTATGTTTAAAAAAAAATAATTGTAATAGTTTGTTGTCCGTGGTTAGAGTCTTTGAGTAGAGGTGTGTGTGTGTGTGTGTGTGTGTGTGTGTGTGTGTGTGTGTGTGTGTTTGTGTGTGTGTGTGTGTGTGTGTGTGTGTTTGTGTGTGTGTGTGTGTGTGTGTTTTTGTGTGTGTGTGTGTGTGTGTGTGTGTGTGTGTGTGTGTGTGTGTGTGTGTGTGTGTGTGAAGAAGAGTCTTTAACCAGGTGTGAGGTGTTGAAGGTCCATATCAGCTGTTTTGACACACTGACTCCAAGGACCTTTAGGTTCTCCTCACTTTCCTTTGCTTCTCCATGTCTGTGGAGGGGGAGGTGGACTTCCTGCTTTGTTCTCCTGAAGTCAGTGACCATCTCCTTTAGTCTTAGCGGTGTTAAGGACCAGGTCGTTGTCCTGGCAGCACTCAGCCCGGCGGTGCCGACTACTGTGGTGTCGTCTGTGAATTTAATGATGGTGGTTGGAGGTGTGGATGGAGGTGCAGTCGTGGGTGAAGAGTGTGAAGAGCATAGAGCTCAGCTCTAAAGCCCTGTGGGGGAGGAGGTGGGATTAGTCCATGACCCATGAGCACAGGTCTCCAGCCTATCACAGCGCTGACTCACAGAGACAGACCTATGGAGAATGAGGGCTTGTTTCATGCAGCAGGATTACAGTCAGAACGTGGACTAGAGGTCCATCTAGTGGCTGAATCATATTACTGCTTTCATTCCTCTCTACATGTTCTGTTTCCTGACCTCAGCACTGTGCCTAACTGTGTTTCCACAAACATTAAATACATTCCTGAGGTAAACTGGTGACTGTTCTTACTGATAGGATGGTTAAAACAGGCTACAGGCCAAGGACCGGACATTTAACATGATTTCTTTATACTGCCACAGACTGTTGCTGCCACCGTGATACAAAGACATGCTCGGTTTCTCATCTTAATGAGATCATTATTATAAGGAAATAAATGTTGACTTTATTATGACACATGGTCTGATTATTACTAAATAATCTTGTTTGAATGAGGAACCTTTGGAGCAACAGATCACTTCCTCTTGTTGGTGTTAAATCAACGCAGTTACATCAAATCTGATTAAAACAGGAAACTCTTCATATACATCCAGTGATACATTATTCATACACTGAAACATAAATAGCCTGTATAACCTCAGAGAAATAACAATATAGCAACTTATCATATAGCAATGTTTCATGTTTTAATAAGATACCTTAATATGTTGCCCCCCCTCTCCGTTCAGCTTGCGCCATCATCCACGTGTGTTTCTGTTTATGTTGAGATCAGCTGTTCGTAGCGGAGCATCGTAAAACACTTCATTCAAGCTGGACAGAAACTAAATAAAACTCACCTAAACCGTCGTCGTTACTCTTTCCAACAATCACCAGGTGAGCTTTGGTCCAACTCAACTGGAATTTCATTGAATTTAATGTGAAAAAACGCCAAATCTACAGGTGCTGCTGGAGTCTGAGCTGGAGTCTGAGCTGATGGAGTTTCTGGTGAAGTTGCATGATTTTGACCCAATGACAAGCATTAAGTAAAAATTAATAACAATATATACATTTTAGATATTTAGAAATCTTGTTTACTCCTGTAGGTCATATAGAGACATCAGGATGTTACTCCTGTAGGTCATATAGAGACATCAGGATGTTACTCCTGTAGGTCATATAGAGACATCAGGATGTTACTCCTGTAGGTCGTATAGAGACATCAGGATGTTACTCCTGTCGGTCACATAGAGACATCAGGATGTTACTCTGGCTGTAAGAAGAGCTGACTATGTCCTCGTGGAGGTCTTTGTACAAACCTCCACTCTTTAAAAAACATGCGGACTTACAGTGGAGAATCCTCCATGGGATCATAGCAGTGAACTCCTTTGTGTCGGTCATTAATACATCTGTGGAGGACAGATGTCCATTCTGTGACCAAAGAGAGACTGTCTTTCACTGTTTTTATGAGTGTCACCGTCTCTCTGCACTGTTTCTGTTTTTACAAACTGTCTTTACCACATGTGGAGAGGTTTTTAACAAGCAGCTTTTTATTTGTGGTTTTAAATACACTCGCCATCACAAGCACAAATGCCAGGTCTTAAACTTTGTTTTAGGACAGGCCAAGATGGCGGTGTATGTAAGCCGGAGGAGGAAGGTGGAGGAGGGATTGAACATTGATGTTGTTATTGTGTGTAAAAAAATGGTCAAATCCAGACTGCTGGTTGATTTCAGCTTTTATAAAGCTGCAGGTGATCTGGACTCGTTCCAACAGATCTGGGGTTCTGAGAGGGTTCTCTGTTCTGTAGCAGAGGGAAAACTCATTTATGGAGATGTGCTTGAGTAATTTATGTATTTATTAATATAATTTATTAGGCTTTAATTGTACATTGTGTTAAAGAGCGGATAATAAAGTTGATTTCAAAAATCAAAATCTCTCTCTCTCTCTCTCTCCCCCCCCTCTCTCTCTCTCTCCCCCCCCCCCCTCTCTCTCTCTCCCCCCCTCTCTCCCTCTCCCCCCCCCTCTCTGTCAGGTGACTTCTTGTGGAAACAGTATTTTACTTTCACTTTGTCCCGTTGTGACGCAGATGTTTCCTCCGTGTTAATCTTTTGGTAAGTGACACTTTTCAGTGCTGAATGACTCTCAGCTGATCTCATGTTAGTTTCATCAAAGTGTAAAAAGCTGTTTGTGTTGAAGAGTTTAGCTCTGTGCTAACAGTTAGCTGTTAGCCACCGTGTTCAGGATCACCAGCTGCTCTAACTACAGTAGCTAACCATGCTAACCATGCTAACCATTATGGAGCTCAATATATAAGAAATGAAATGACAAACAGTGTGACAGGACTGAAGGTTATCTGTTAGTGTGATGACAAGAAGTGACACATTAAACATGACTGACACTCACTGATTATTCATGTTTCAAACTCATGACAGGATGTAAAGCAGTCTAATGTTCATTCTTTACTGCAGTAAAAGTACAAATACAACACTGTAAAAGTACTTTGTTAGTGAGAGTTAAAGCTCTGCTCTGAAAACGTCACTCAGGTAAAAGTACACAAGTATTATCAGCTAAATGTACTTAAAGGGAGATTTTGACAACAACTATTTGCTATGTAAAGATATTAGTGGAGTAATGGCGTCCTAAGGAGAGAATGAAGGAGGAAGAAGACATGTGAAGGGGGGGGGGGGGGCATTTTGTTCTGGTCTGAGATGCTGGTGCTCTAGTGCAACATCTAGTGGCTCTGAATGTGATCTACAGAATCTTTAACGGATCAGCAGTAACTGTGACTGTTGTACTATAATACATGATATGAAGAGATTATTATTACTGATGCATTCAGGTGTGAGCTGCTTTTCACTGTTTTGAACTGTTTTATATAATAATAATAATAATAATAATAATAATAATAATAATAATGCATTTATCTATGTAGCACTTTTCAAAACAGATGTTTTAAAGTGTTTCAGAGAGTAAAAGCAGATAAATGAAGTAAAACAATAAGTTAACTGTTAAAACAGAACAATAATAATGAAAGAGTAAAGTGGTAAAACAAGGTGATGAAACAAATGTGTTTATAAATATATATATTAGGGCTGTCAATCGATTAAAATATTTAATCAAGATTAATCGCACATTTTTTATATGTTCTAAATGAATCCTAAAGGGAGATTTCTCAAGTATTTAACACTCTTATCAACATGGGAGTGGACAAATATGCTGCTTTATGCAAATGTATGTATATATTTATTATTGTAAATCAATTAACAACACAAAACAATGACAGATATTGTCCAGAAACCCTCACAGGTTCTGCATTTAGCATAAAACAATATGCTCAGATCATAACATGGCAAACTGCAGACCAACAGGCAACAACAGCTGTCAGTGTGTCAGTGTTTTTTTTCCTCACCAAGATTTATCACGAGTTTGGAGCGTTCCTTCACGATGAGCTAGTCTGACCTGGTTGGTATCGATGGATTCATCAGGTTTACTAGTTTCATATGAAACCAGTATTTTTCACTCCAGCTTTAAAACTGAACCCGCTACAACCTAAAAATCACAAGTTTTGTTAACGTGTTAAAGAAATGAATGTCTTCAGTGTTCTTCAGGAACATTATCAGTGTTGTTGTTGTAGTGACAGAGTTCATCTCTCCCAGCAGGAGTGGACTCTGCTATGGATCAGTGTGAGGAGGGAGCCCCCCCCCTCTAAAACCACTCAGAGCAAAGATCAGAGGTGAGATGACCATCTCTAACTGTCCTCCATCATTATTCACACTCACTGTCAGACACTCAACTACTCTATATATATGGTTATAATATTAACTACTAACTACTGAATGGTTATAATATTAACTACTAACTACTGAATGGTTATAATATTAACTACTAACTACTGACTGGTTATAATATTAACTACTGACTGGTTATAATATTAACTACTAACTACTGAATGGTTATAATATTAACTACTAACTACTGAATGGTTATAATATTAACTACTAACTACTGAATGGTTATAATATTAACTACTAACTACTGAATGGTTATAATATTAACTACTAACTACTGAATGGTTATAATATTAACTACTGACTACTGACTGTTATAATATTAACAGCTAACTACTGAATGGTTTTAATATTAACTACTAACTACTGAATGGTTATAATATTAACTACTAACTACTGACTGTTATAATATTAACAGCTAACTACTGAATGGTTTTAATATTAACTACTAACTACTGAATGGTTATAATATTAACTACTAACTACTGAATGGTTATAATATTAACTACTAACTACTGAATGGTTATAATATTAACTACTAACTACTGAATGGTTATAATATTAACTACTAACTACTGACTGTTATAATATTAACAGCTAACTACTGAATGGTTTTAATATTAACTACTAACTACTGAATGGTTATAATATTAACTACTAACTACTGACTGTTATAATATTAACTACTAACTACTGAACGGTTATAATATTAACTATTAACTACTGAATGGTTATAATATTAACTACTAACTACTGAATTGTTATAATATTAACTACTAACTACTGAATGGTTTTAATATTAACTACTAACTTTATTAGTGAACAAAGAGTCAACAAGTGATTAGTCAACTAATCAACTGAGAGGAGACAGTTTCTTTCATCAGATTAAGTTTTGATCAACAGGAGAACGTTACTCATCACTGTCTCTGGTTGTGTCAGGATGCAGCAGCAGAAACAAGACTCTCCAGGACCAGATCCTGGACCTGGACCTGGACCTGGACCTGGACCTGGACCCAGCTGTGTGTCCATGAAGAGTGACTGGTCTATGCCTCGTCCTATCAGCTTTAAAGTTGGACAAGCTGCTGATGGAAGGTAATAATTTAAAACTGAACTTTGGTATTATCTGACTCTCTCAGAGCTTCATATTCGAGGTGGGCGATGCTAGAGAATGTGGTTTTGATCTGATGCCCAGTGATACCAGAACCAGAACCACCAGCCAGATGCTGATATGTTTATTATTAATAACAGCTGATGCACTGACATACAGGGGAGAGCCATGAAGTTTCATCATCACCGAGTCATTTATCAAACATCTCTCCTCATTATTTAATCACATTCATGTTCAAACACACGAGTTAATGTTCAATAACTAAAATGTTTATTGTATGAATTCTGTGAACTAACGAGTTGATCGTTGTTCACCTTGTCATGATCCAATTTAATATGTAGGCCAACAGATGTCATATTTTAAGCTGGTTTTATTGTAGCATATATTCAACAACCTATTATATGTGTGTACAATTTGTGTTGTATCACTATTGACATATAAAAGTTTTTATTCACCAGATATACATTTACAAACAGTGAGCATGTATGTCATATGTAGGCCTAATGAAATGAATGAAATGTATAGAAAAATACATTTGAAGTGGGATAATTACCAAGATATACATATAAATATAAATATATCAAGATACATGTGATGATCATGTCATGAAACTGCTGAATTAAGGTACTGGGACCTTTTTTGGTCCAGTTCAGGCACTGGTCCTAAACAAGTCATTACATGCTCTTCATCACATTTAATACCACTTTAATGTTAAAACTGAGTAACAGTTAATAAATGGACTAAAATAATAAATGCTTTTAACTTTTGAATTATCTTAACATTTAAAACAAAATGATCCGGTGTGTCTCAGTATGTTATTCCTGAGACTCAGGATTTGATTTGATTTGATCAGATCTGAATCTTGTGTTGAATCTCTTTTAATTTGATCAGTTACACCTGTGTTAACCCTGTAATTACATGTTAAGATGGCTGCTGTGAAAACGGCCTATTGTGGCGTTTTCAAAGTATGATGCAGGAATAAATAGAAACAGGGCGTCAGACAAAAGTCTCATTCTCAAGAGAGACCGAGTACAACTTGGTGGCCACAGAGTGAGTTTTTGTGGCCACGGACCATCAGGTCCTGGTTACTGTCGAACTCTGGATCTGATCTGATTTCATCAAATCTGAATCTGGTGTCGACTCTCTGTTGAATCCGTTTGTCTTCATCGATGAACATTTGATACAAAGTAAAAATAACTGAAACCAGAAGTTTTATATTATATTAGTTTTGATATCTGAACAGAATGTGGTCAAAAGTATTTTTTCCATTTTTTCATTAGTTAGTTGTTTGTTTGTATCAGGATCCAGCAGCAGAGACCAGACTCTCCTGAATCTGGATCTGAACCCAGCTGTGTGTCCATGAAGAGTGACGGGTCTATGGATTGCCCTATAAGCTTTAAAGTTGGACAAGCTGCTGATGGAAGTTAATAATGTTGAATGTTGGGTCCCATCATTGGTATATTCAGGCTTTACACTAGTGAACTGGGCCTTGAGTTCCTTGATAGCAGACTTGACAGCAGATATATCCCAAAGACTGCAATCAAATATCTGTCCAATGCTCATGACTAGCTTCTCAGAGATAGATGGGGTTGGGATGCCATCCAGAGCACTAGCGTAGCCAGAAAACAGCTGTGGGTGTTCATCAGACAAACTGCATATGCCACATGTTCCAGAGGTGGACTTGGACTGAAATTCAGCCCAGAACTTTGAGATGGAGAGGCCCTTTACGTGAGCACCGAGAAGGCGCGAGCTGGATTTTTTTTGGCAGTTTGAACACTAATACAGTCACCCAAGCTGCCACTTCAGTATATAGCCTATATATGAAAAGTTGTGGCCGGTTGGAAATTCAAAAGAGCGAAAATCTGATGTCCGAGTGCAAGTGAATGCAGCCAGAGATGATGCTGCCAGCTGCTGCTCCGTTTTCTACCGGCCTTGGCAGCTTCTTGTGCAGCCTCTCCTGGTCCCGGCTGCACGCATCGACTGTTCATGACTTTTTTTCCTGCTAAACGTGTTTGTAGGGTTGCCAACTTCCACTAGTAGAAATAAAGAACGGCTGCAGATAGATAGTGGTGCATTGTTTAGTAATAGTAACTCATTTTAGTAAGGCTATGACTAAATATTCATTCTGCGTCTGAGTTTTGGGTGTTCCAGCTGCCTCTCTGGATGGCACAGGTACACTCTGGCACAACCATGGCTACGCCATTGATCCAGACAGAAGCAGAATTTAACCACAGCTCTGCCATTATGCAGTACCAGGGACATGGATTCATTCCTGCCTGAATAACAAGTTGTTGTTTTTCAAACCCTGTTAGATCCATCTGCTGTCTCAGCTGCCTTGACCAACTTTGTCACAAGGACAGAAGGACGGCTGTGATGGTGCAACCAGTTGTTATCTCCTTCTTGAAGTGAGGCCAGTGTGAAGACATTGTCTCAGAAGTGACTCTGAGGCTGGAGTTACTGTAGTTAAGGATGAAGTCCATGATCTTTCCAGTAACATAATGTGGGTTCAGGGCAGTTTGTGAGGTATGGACCTTTATGCATGCAATTAGTGTACGAGCCGCTCTACGTCCTGAGCCACAGCTGCAGGCCTTACTGCAAATGCATGTCACACTTGTTGCCATTAATTTGTTTGTCAAGATCATTATCCTGTGGTCCATCTTGGTGAGGTGATCATCCTCCCCCGTCTCAGAGACCTCTGGGACTATCTGTTCGGTCCGTCTGCAGCTAGCTTGAATTCTTCCTCACTGAATAAGCAGGTTGGGCTGATAAGCCTTCCTGCCCCTGGTGGCATCTTCCTGAACTGCCAGCTGTCTCTCCAGTCATCACCAACCTGTTCTTGGTCATCTCCAAGTCTGTTCCAAGGCATCACTAGCTAAACCAGGCTTGGTGGTTTTGAGATATACCCAACGGTACATTTCATCACATCAGCAGTGATGTGATCTTTCAACATTGGACACCCTCTCCCAATTGACCCAGCCCACCTTGATCAGACACCATAGATCACTCCCTCTGATCCATCACCATCTGGATCGTTCAGCAGCCTCTGATGTGATGCTGATGGCTCGATGATGACCAGCCAATTCTCTACATCCAACATCCAAAGTTACACAGCAAGTTTTCCATCCCTGCCTCTGACACAGCTCTAACATCTCCTGACATTAGGTCCTCTTTCTCTTGTGGGACCCCCCCAGTAGGACGCTTTCAGGCCTTAGTAATGTTGGTGCTTTTATACCCCCCCACTCTACATCCTGAGCCACAGCTGCCCTGTCATTCTGCCATCATCTCAGAACACCTTTAGTTAGCTGCAGATTCAAATCATTAAATGTTCTTAAACTTGATGTTTTTTTCCACAGAGTTGGTCAGGAGAGCTCAGAGGGCCTCGGTGGTCAGTCTGACCAGCAGCATCAAACAGACCTGGACTCCATATTTATGGTGTGTACTTGTACAGACAAACATTTCACTATTAACTACATCAACCACACATTAAATGCTAAACTGCCATTCAGGTCCTTACAGTCTCCATGCTGCTCTGTTCAGACCAGCAGGCCTTCAGACTGACAGATGAATCACATGTTGTGTTCTTTAAATTAAATGTTCAGTTATCGTTCTGTTCCAGCTGCTGGAGGACAACATCGTCACTTTTGTGAAAAACGAGCTGAAGAAGATCCAGAAGGCTCTGAGTCCAGATTACCCAGAATGCTTAGAGAGTCAGAGAGAGGATGAGGAGGTGTTGGACGGTGAGGAGGAGGAGCAGAGAAGGAGCAGGAGAGAGGCTTTTCTGAAGATCACACTGAACTTCCTGAGGAGGATGAAGCAGGAGGAGCTGGCTGACTGTCTGCAGAGCAGTAAGAGGATTTTAACAGATTTAACATAATGGAAAGAGGAAATGGAGACAACATGGGAGAAGTTTACATTTAAAACTCTGCTGTTAATATGCTGCACACATCTTCATCAGATCAGAGGCTGTTTGTCCTCCACTGATGAGCTGAATAAAACTGATGGAGGAGGAAAAACGAAATGTTTAGATTCTCTGATCTTCTGTAGGATCCACTGACTGATTTAATTTCTTGTTTGTTTGTTCAGGAACTGGTGCTGCAGTGTGCCAACGTAAACTCAAGTCTAACCTGAAGAAGAAGTTCCAGTGTGTGTTTGAGGGGATCGCTAAAGCAGGAAACCCAACCCTTCTGAATCAGATCTACACAGAGCTCTACATCACAGAGGGAGGGACTGCAGAGGTCAATGATGAACATGAGGTCAGACAGATTGAAACTGCATCCAGGAAACCAGACAGACCAGAAACAACAATCAGACAAGAAGACATCTTTAAAGCCTCACCTGGAAGAGATGAACCAATCAGAACAGTGATGACAAAGGGAGTGGCTGGCATTGGGAAAACAGTCTTAACACAGAAGTTCACTCTGGACTGGGCTGAAGACAAAGCCAACCAGGACATCCAGTTCATATTTCCATTCACTTTCAGAGAGCTGAATGTGCTGAAGGAGAAGAAGTTCAGCTTGGTGGAACTTGTTCATGACTTCTTTAGTGGAACCAAAGAAGCAGGAATCTGCAGGTTTGAAGAGTTCCAGGTTGTGTTCATCTTTGACGGTCTGGATGAGTGTCGACTTCCTCTGGACTTCCACAACAAGGAGATCCTGACTGATGTTACAGAGTCCACCTCAGTGGATGTGCTGCTGACAAACCTCATCAGGGGGAAACTGCTTCCCTCTGCTCGCCTCTGGATAACCACACGACCTGCAGCAGCCAATCAGATCCCTCCTGAGTGTGTTGACATGGTGACAGAGGTCAGAGGGTTCACTGACCCACAGAAGGAGGAGTACTTCAGGAAGAGGTTCAGAGATGAGGAGCAGACCGGCAGCATCATCTCCCACATCAAGACATCACGAAGCCTCCACATCATGTGCCACATCCCGGTCTTCTGCTGGATCACTGCTACAGTTCTGGAGGAGGTGTTGAAGACCAGAGTGGGAGGAGAGCTGCCCAAGACCTTGACTGAGATGTACATCCACTTCCTGGTGGTTCAGTCCAAAGTGAAGAACATGAAGTATGATGGAGGAGCTGAGACAGATCCACACTGGAGTCCAGAGAGCAGGAAGATGATCGAGTCTCTGGGAAAACTGGCTTTTAATCAGCTGCAGAAAGGCAACCTGATCTTCTATGAATCCGACCTGACAGAGTGTGGCATCGATATCAGAGCAGCCTCAGTGTACTCAGGAGTGTTCACACAGATCTTTAAAGAGGAGAGAGGACTGTACCAGGACAAGGTGTTCTGCTTCGTCCATCTGAGTGTTCAGGAGTTTCTGGCTGCTCTTCATGTCCATCTGACCTTCATCAACTCTGGTGTCAATCTGATGGCAGAAGGACAAAAACCCTCCAGGTTGTCTGAAGTGTTCGGAGGCAAATCCACACGTTTCTACCAGAGTGCTGTGGACGAAGCCTTACAGAGTCCAAACGGACACCTGGACTTGTTCCTCCGCTTCCTCCTGGGTCTTTCACTGCAGACCAATCAGACTCTCCTACGAGGTCTGCTGACACAGACAGGAAGTAGCTCACAGGCCAATCAGAAAACAGTCCAGTACATCAAGAAGAAGATCAGTGAGAATTCATCTGCAGAGAAAAGCATCAACCTGTTCCACTGTCTGAATGAACTGAATGACCGTTCTCTGGTGGAGGAGATCCAACAGTCCCTGAGTTCAGGACGTCTCTCCACAGGTGAACTGTCTCCTGCTCAGTGGTCAGCTCTGGTCTTCATCTTACTGTCATCAGGAGAAGATCTGGACGTGTTTGACCTGAAGAAATACTCTGCTTCAGAGGAGGATCTTCTGAGGCTGCTGCCAGTGGTCAAAGCCTCCAACAAAGCTCTGTACGTGGACACAAAACTTTTCACATTAAATATTTTGTTCTTTATTCAGAAACAACAACAACCATTGTTTGTAATTGTTTCTTATGTATTGCTGATTCTTCCTCAGACTAGGTGGCTGTAACCTCTCAGAGAGAAGCTGTGAAGCTCTGTCTGCAGTTCTCAGCTCCAAGTCCTCTAGTCTGATAGAGCTAGACCTGAGTAACAACAACCTGCAGGATTCAGGAGTGAAGCTGTTGTCTGCTGGACTGATGAGTCCCCTCTGTACACTGGAAACTCTCAGGTCTGGATTCAGCTGTTTTAAAAGTTTACCCAGCTAGCTGTTATTCACTTTTTATATTTGATATGTGAATTGACTGACTAAAAATTTTCTGCAGACTGAGTGGCTGTAACCTCTCAGAGAGAAGCTGTGAAGCTCTGTCCTCAGTTCTCAGCTCCAAGTCCTCTAGTCTGAGAGACCTGGACCTGAGTAACAACAACCTGCAGGATTCAAGAGTGAAGCTGCTGTCTCCTGGACTGAAGAGTCCACACTGTACACTGGAAACTCTCAGGTTGGTGTTCAGCTATTTGACAATGATGACCCTCTGAGCTCTTATTTACTTTTTATTGAATCTTCTTAGGTTGAGTGGCTGTAACCTCTCAGAGAGAAGCTGTGAAGCTCTGTCCTCAGTTCTCAGCTCCCAGTCCTCTAGTCTGAGAGAGCTGGACCTGAGTAACAACAACCTGCAGGATTCAGGAGTGAAGCTGCTGTCTCCTGGACTGAAAAGTCCACACTGTACACTGGAAACTCTCAGGTTTGTGTTCAACTATTTGAAAAATGTTGACCCTCTGAGCTCTTATTTTCTTCATATATATCATTGGATGGACATTTTATTTAGAGGTTGTACATTGTCAGATAGAAGCTGTGAAGCTCTGTCTTCACTTCTCAGCTCCCAGTCCTCTAGTCTGAGAGAGCTGGACCTGAGTAACAGTGCAATATAAATATTGAGGCTTTTTAGTCCCTTTTATTATCCTGTATTAAATGTGGCAGCAATATCGTACTGAAGGGGTTTGCTGACTCAGGAGCTTGTCACCAGTATAAACACAGAAACTTGACTTGGATATATAAAGCCCAGTTTTATTACAGTCCTTTAATTATATTAATCTGTAGTCCAACGTGTGTGGTCTAAAGATAATAAATCCCCAACACTAATGAAACAAGTCATCGGTGAGAGTTGGATCGTAGATCAACTAATAAATCAAGAGGTTTTCTTCAGGCTCATTACAACAGTCCAGTACAATGGCTCCATTTCTGCTGATGTCACACCAATCAGGATATTTATCTCACCCTCCATCTCATCCTTACTGATCACCAACACCCCAAAATACTCCTCACATGGGGCAGTGACTCACTCCCAACCCTAAAGGACCACTACACCATTTTCTGGTAGCGTGCTATGGCCTCAGACTTGAAGGTGCCCCAGTGATCACTGGAGGTCACAGATAAATTCAGCCTTCAGAACATCATCATCCCCAAGAGACAGAGATGCAATCCTGAGGCCATCAGGACACTATCCACCCCCCGGCTACCTCTATATCATGTTGCTGACCACAACTCCAAGCAGCCTCCTCCACAACAGAACTAATTTAATTTAGAGAGTTTACTCTGTGTGTGTTTGTGTGTGTTTAGTCTGTCAGGCTGTCTGATCACAGAGGAAGGCTGTTCTTCTCTGGCCTCAGCTCTGAGCTCCAACCCCTCCCATCTGAGAGAGCTGGACCTGAGCTACAATCATCCAGGAGACTCAGGAGGGAAGCTGCTGTCTGCTGGACTGGAGAATCCACACTGGGGACTGGACACTCTCAGGTATGGACAGACAACAGACTGGACTCTCTCAGGTATGGACAGAAAACAGATTAGACTCTCTCAGGTGTGGACAGATGGACAGACAGAAAGACATCAGCAGCTCTCACACTGTTTCTTTGTCCCTAACTGAGGAACTCTGGTTCATGTTTAATGGAGGATATGAGTGAAGCTGTATGAGGTTGATTGTGACTGTGTTTCCTCCTGCAGGATGGACCATGGTGGACAGCAGTGGTTGAGACCTGATCTGAGGAAGTGTGAGTGTGTTTTAAGTTTGATTTATTCATTTTATGCCAAAAGGCTAGTTTTCAACTGTTGTCTGTCAGCCTGATGTTAAATTAGTCTTTAAAACACAACAACATGTAAAATTAGAACCAGAGAAAGCAGAACATGAACAGCTGAACAGGATAAAAACTTTAGAGGAGTAAGGCATCATCATATCCACCTTATTCCTACCCATGATGCCTTGCGTGAATTATGGGCACAACATCCGGCGTGTCATTTAACTGAACCGGAACCGCTGTTTTCTATGGTAACGGTACGTTAATCGTCTCTCCCAGAGCGATTGTATTAATACATCTAGTAAAAAATGTGTGAACACCAGCTATTACAGCTCCAACAGGATAATGTGATCATAGTTCTGCCTTCTACTATGGAGGGATGGAGGACGACCTGAAGAAGTGGCCTCAGATAACCTACACTAGCATATTTAGCTACGTTGTTGACTCCGTTGCTACAGACGGTGAAGAGATGAACAATCTGAAAAGCTCTGAGGCAGATCAGTACTTCCACAGTAACAAGGTTTAGTTTTTTACACACAGATAACTGTACTTAAACTATCTTTAGTATAATGCTGCCTGCACTCTGTGCCATAAACTGCCTTACATTTTAAACTGTACAGTAACTGGCTGTCATTAAACCAACACTACAATGCTGAGTCCTCCCACCACGTGAAATCATACCTGATGTTCTCCTGGCTCTGCTGTCGGTCCTTCAAAGGACCCGACGTCTCTTCTCTGCTGCTCTTTATAGCCCAACCACAGAGTAGGATACAGGTTTTCCTCCATTGGCTTTTAGTCCACTAAATGAACTGAGCTCACATAACGAGGGTTTATGGTGGTCTCTTCAAGTTTAGGTTTCTCAGCCACATTCTTCTGGATTCCTCGTCTGTAGGTCGGCGATGGAAACTGGACCATTGATCACAACAACAATCCCTTTTTGTTTTTTGGGTGCATGTTCAACACACTGTTGTTGAAGCCACAGATTTAGCTTTGTCTGGTTGTTAGTACAGCCGCCAACAGCTCAACAAGTACCAGAGCTCCACAAGGACATTTTAGAAAATGTAGATTTAACGTTAGTTAAATATCTGTTCAAAATGAAAAAGGATTTGTTAAATTGAAGATTAATTATTTTTAAAATGAAGCGCTGTTGGCAGTTAGCCTCTATGGTTAGCCTCTATGGTTAGCCACTATGGTTAGCCACCATGGTTAGCCTCTATAGTTAGCCACTATGGTTAGCCTCTATGGTTAGCCACTATGGTTAGCCTCTATGGTTACAATAACAAGGATAACATGCAGACAATTAATGCAACACAATATCAAGCAGACATCAGCTCAGTCAGTTGAAACATGACAACATAGAATCACATCATATTACAGAAGTAAAACCCAGCGGAGGGTAGAGGACTGGAAATATTTACTCAAGTAAAAGTACAATTACTCCCATAAAAAATACTAAAATATTACCATTTCACAAACCTACTCAAGTAAAAGTATAAAAGTACTTGGTGAATAAAGTACTCAAAGTATGGAAAGGTATTTTTAGGTATTTTCAGGTATTTTTGAATAAATCTAAAATTGTCTAGGTTGAATTTTGTTTTTGCAACAACTTCTTTAGAGGAGCCGAGTGTTGGATTTAGTGACATCTAGTGGTGAGGTTGCAGATTTCAACAAACTGATTCAGTGAATGGGTAAAACCCAGAAGAGTCTCTAGAGCCACAGCTTGGTTTGTCCGTTCTGGGCTACTGTAGAAACATGGAGGAGCAACATGGAGGACTCTGTGAAGAGGACCTGCTCCCTATGTAGATATGAAGGACTCATTCTAAGCTAACGGAAACACAACACCACAGGTGGATATACACTAATGAAAGCATACTTATTAATATTATATTACATTTCTGATAATAGATCACCTAAATGTTACACCATGTTCCTTTAACAGTCGAGCCAGAAGAGACAGAAAGCTGACTTTTCTTCTTCTTTTGAAGTTCACTGACATTAGAGAAGAGCTGTGTTGCTTCACATGCTGCTCGTAAATGGTCTTGTATTTATATACAGTAGCTCCTTTCTAGTCTTCTGACCAATCAAAGCTCTTTACACTACATGTCAGCATTCACCCATTCACAAACACATTCATACACTGATGCCAGAGGAAGGCAAGGAGCCAACCTGCCCATCAGGATCTGATCTAAATACTCATTCACACACCGATGGTTCAGCCTTCAGGACACATCCGGGCTTCATTTGTTCAAGGACACTTTGACAGGTGACCGGAGGACCGGGGATCGAACCACCGACCTGCTCTACCTCTGAGCCACAGCAGTCCCAACACAACACAAAACAACACAACACAACACAACACAACACAACACAACACATCACAACACAAAATAATTACTGTCACAAAGATGTTGAAAAGTAGAATAGAGTGAGTTGAGGTGGATTTCCCCTCCAGTTCCTCCCTGAATGGGAGACCTGGGATCAGATGTACGACACACAAATACTATAAAAACTCTATTTTTCACACATGAACTGGTATTTCTATAAACAGAACATGTGACATCACACTGACTTCAGACCAGCGTACACATGTTTTTTTACAGCCGGCTGCAGGTGATACACAGTTTGTTTTAATCTGGTCCCGGGTCAGTGAAAACCACCTTGAAGCCAGATGGTGGACCTTCAGCTCTCTGATATTCATGAACTCAGTTCAGCTTTTTGGAGCATTTTGGACGATCAAATCCAGACTGTGGAGAAACTTTCTGCGGCAGACGACAGTTTGAGATTTGATGTTCAAAGGTGTGAACGTTGTGCTAAATGTGAGCTCTTTGGTGGAGCTAATCAGCGTTTTAGAAAGCAGATGGTTCAGAGCTGCTTTGTGCTGCAGTGGAAGATGATGAGCCAGTTTTATTAGTGAGACTTTATTCAGTACCGGATCATCAGCTGTCGTCCTCGGGTTCACACCAGAACCAACAGCAGAACACCGTCGACATGTTTACTCTCATGTTGAGGAACTGTTCATGCTGTTAGAACTGGATTGTTGAATTTCTAGTTGAAGGTTGTTAAACGTCGTTCACAGTTGAATATAAGATGTCAGTTTTCTTTCAGTAATTGTCAGTAGAGTTGTTAATAAATCACCAGATGTTAACCTGCAGCTGTATTGTGTCTTCTTCTCTCCATCAGATGTCTGTGAACTGGAACTGGACACAAACACAGTAAACAGAGAGCTCAAACTGTCTGACAACAACAGGAAGGTGACACTTGTGGAGGAGTATCAGTCATATCCTGATCATCCAGAAAGATTTATCTCCTGTCGTCAGCTGCTGTGTAGAACTGGTCTGACTGGTCGCTGTTACTGGGAGGTCGAGTGGAGAGGAGAGGTTTCTATATCAGTGAGTTACAGAGGAATCAGGAGGAGAGGAGACGGAGAAGACTGTGAGTTTGGAGGGAATGATCAGTCCTGGAGTCTGATCTGCTCTTATGTTGGTTACTCTGTCTGTCACAATAACAGAGAAACATCCATCACCTCCTCCTCTTCCTCCTCCTCCTCCTCCTCCTCCTCCTCCTCCTCCTCCTCTGGTAGAGTAGCAGTGTATGTGGACTGTCCTGCTGGCACTCTGTCCTTCTACAGAGTCTCCTCTGACACCCTGATCCTCCTCCACACCTTCAGCACCACATTCACTGAACCTCTTTATCCTGGGTTTGGGCTTGGGTTCTGGTCTTATGGTGCCTCAGTGTCTCTGAGTCCTCTGCAGGTCTGAGTCTCTGCTGTGGACTGAAGTCAAAGTTCAGTGTGTTCACCATCACACTCACTCAAACACAAATCATTCATCTGTCATCTGTTGATTATCAACATTCATCATGAACTCTTTTATATCTTGAATTATCCTGTAATGTAATGAATGTAATACAGTCATATATTCAATATTTCATGTTTCTAATGTTTCTAAATGCTTTTAATAAAATCTGTAGTTTTCTTTGGCTCATTTGATCACTTTCATCATTTCTCTCTTTACTGAGACATTGGACATCATCAGCTGTTAGCCTCAGGTGTTCTGTATCAGGGAACTAATGAATGAACATGTTGTGGACTCTGGAGAGGGAGGAAGTCCAGCCCCCATCCAGGACTCTGGTTCCAGATCTGCTGCTATGTGTAGAGGTCGGTAGAGAGTAGGTAGAGTTGATCTCAGCGTTACGGCGTAAAAAACGACGTAGTCACCGTGACGTCACCCGTTGGTTTGTGGACTGCCGTCTTGAAGCCTTGAGTTCGGCTTTTTGGCCGTCGCCATCTTGGCGGTGAAGATAATTTAAACATCCTCGCTCATCGCTCCTTAGAGATCCCTCCCTGCTCCTCGATCCTATATCCTCCATCCTCGTTCCTCGATCCTCGATCCTCGATCCTCGATCCTCGATCCTCGATCCTCGCTCCTCGATCCTCGATCCTCGCTCCTCGATCCTCGCTCCTCGATCCTCGCTCCTCGATCCTCGCTCTTCGCTCCTCGATCCTCGATCCTCGATCCTCGCTCCTCGATCCTCGCTCCTCGCTCCTCGCTCCTCGCTCCTCGCTCCTCGCTCCTCGCTCCTCGCTCCTCGATCCTCGCTCCTCCGAGCAGAAATAAGAGTTTTGTGGTCTTCAAGATGGCGGACCAGACCCAGCTAGCAAAACCCACACGAGGCTCGAATCGCGCGTCCTGGAACAAAAACACACATGCAAATAAATAATTGACAGAACTCTGCCTTGCTGTGTTTGTGCCAAGATTAGAGATAAACATTGCACATGATTTCAAATACAGACTTCGTGACAGTGAATGGATGTAAATATAGAACTAGCTGTGTGTACATTACATTGCTCTCATCCACCAGGTGACGTGGATACACATTTGGCTGCAGAGCTCCACAGAGATCCTCCCTGTCCAATCCATGTGGACTCAACAGCCAATCACACCTTGTGACATCATCACAGAGTGATAGGTGCAGAAATAACAGGAGGAAATCTAGAAGGTGAATTCATCTTACATGACAAATATTGTTCCATACGGAGCATTATTTAACTTCAGGTAAAGAGCAGTTACTGTTACAGCT
Organism: Sebastolobus alascanus; assembly: GCA_916701645.2. Classification (NCBI taxonomy): domain Eukaryota; kingdom Metazoa; phylum Chordata; class Actinopteri; order Perciformes; family Sebastidae; genus Sebastolobus; species Sebastolobus alascanus. The sequence goes on from CAKAOJ020001187.1 coordinate 58,923, forward strand.
GTCCACTTCCAAACGTCTGCTTTTGATCACTGATGTCTGTGAAGAGTCATCCAGGTCCTGGTCCACGGTCCATCAGAACTGAAGAATCATGTTTGGTAAAAGACCAAATGTCCTCAAGCTTCTAAAGCAGGTCCAGTTTCCCTCGACTTGGCACTTCTGAATTTGATCACTGGCATTACAAGCAGGAGTCAGAGGTCACATGATCCAGACAGTAGAAGTAGATGTTAGCCTTCACATCCTGTAAATGGAGCACTCGGCCCTCCGGTCCATCAATCACACACAGTCACACTAAGTGCTCCTAAAATACTTACAGTCGTGAATAGATGTGAGCTGCAACACTTACAGCGAATCAATACAACAGCTGTTAGACATCAGTTCAGGTCAGAGAGAAGGGAAATGCATGGTTTAATCATGCTGGTGCTCACAGAGCATCACTGACTTACAACTGCAGGAGCTTCAGCAGACCTGCTGCTCAGCTGAGGTCAGAGGTCAGAGGTCAGTCTGGTGCTTCAACATTCCTTCACTGGTCTTTGCTTGAGTGTCTGTGAACTGCAGCATGTCACTCTATCATGGTACATTATTTTCTATATCAGTATTGATATTACTGATATATTGAGATGGCCAAGTGGAGCTTGTACAAACAGAAGTAAAGTGCAATAATGCTAATATTAGCCAACAGTACTTCGGTTCAATGTTCGCTGTCAGTCAATGTCAATGGCAGTGTGGTCAGAGAACTTCTGCATGTGGCATTAAAGGAGGTGTATAGAGTGAAGAGGACAGGGCAGAGCACGGCCCCCTGTGGTGTCCCCCTGACTACAGTCCCTCAGCCTGACATACTGTGGTCTGATAGTAAGGTAGTCCAAAAACCTGCATATCAGCAGGAGGGGCTGGATGGTGCTGAAGGTGCTGTGGATACTGAAGAACAGAACCCTCACAGCACCTCCAAGTGGGAGTAAAGGCCTTTACACATAAACAGCACAAGAATACAAAATACTAGCCTGTGAATATTAGATGTCCAGAGCTCTTACTGTGAAAGGTGAAAACTGAAGGAGAGGATGGGGGGTGCGGTGCTTTTAGTGATAAAGGGGCGCCCCAGTGGTTCACCGGTAGAATGGTACCATTAAGGCTCAGTCCTTGCCATAGCAGCCCGGGGCCGTTTGCTGCATGCCACCCCCTCTCTCTCCCCTGCCCCCCCAGTCTGTCTCTCACTATCAAAATAAAGCAGAAATGACAAAAAAAAATCATCTTTTTAAAAAAACAAAGGAATAATAATAGAGACAGAAAACCATTCACGCTCACATTCACACCTACGAGACATTTAGAGTCAACAATGAACCTAACCCACCTGTCTTTGGAGGAAACCTGAGACCCCAGAGTAAACCCACGCTGACATCAGGAGAACACACTAACACAGGGAGAACACGCTAACTCCACACAGAAGGGCCCCAAGCTGGGTTTGAACCTACGACCTTCTTGCTTGGAGGCGACAGTGCGAACCACTACGCCATCGGTCCCACAACCGCTTTATTTCACTCTCCTACCACACAGCACAGAAAAATGACTTTTCAACAGTGTATTCAGTGAAATGTCCTAGATTGTTAAAACATAAAGAAGAATCTCGTCCCAAAGCCTCACAAGGTTGTTAAGAAATCAGGTTGTGAAGTTCAGGTTGGCAAACAGCTATTTACACACATGTGCCACATGGAGACAAGTGAGCGTCCGACTATCTCATTGCGTAACATCAGACGCTCTCTGTCCACGCTGAATCCGTTAAATATGCACTTTTGTTATGTCATGTATACAAATGAGACCTAACCACTTAAAAGATGGGTGAGTAGTAGCCTACCTGCTATCTTCCTACATTTGTACTTTTTAAACAGAAAACACACGTTTTATATTGTGATATTTACTCAAAATGGCATTAAGGATGTCACGAGAACCGATACGTCGGTACCAAGTCGATGCCAAAATTCAAAAAACGTGACGGTACTCGTTATCTACAGTACCGAAGGTCCCGTACGATATATACGCCTGTATATCCTCTATATCTGAGGATATATATAGACACATGTACACATTACATGGGATTTATTGTTTTCTTTACCGTGGTATCGAATTTGGTATCGAGAATCGTGGAAATTCACTGGTATTGGTATCGACTACTAGATTTCTGGTATCGTGACATCCCTAAATGGCATATAATATAGCCAACAGTAAGTAGGTTAGTGTTGGGACCTCATCATTCAAGATGGTGGCAAAGACATGAACTGCACTTCCCAGAATCCTTTGAGTCCTTGAGTAGCTCCACCCATGGACTCAGTAACCATTTCCATTGGCTACTGAAACATAATGACTCATTCACAAGTACTTGTGAATTTCAGGCGGGATAAATAGGAAGGTCTCCCATTGTTCTCTTCTTTTTCTTCTCTGCTGCTGACCTGGAGGAAGGTCAGCTCCTGGCTCTCTTTTTTGGCCTTTACAACCCTGCCCTGCAGGAGGTCAGCTGCGGCCTTTCTCACCTAAGCTCTCCAGCCAGAGAAGCTGCAAAACCAGCTCTGCTCTGGATGTCTTGTTAGCAAACAGACATGAACACAAGGAACTTCTAAGGCAGAAGATGCGAGTGCCTGCCTTTTTGACCAACTAACTTCAACCAACAAGGAAGTTAGTACAAAGCCACCAAGCTGCAGAAACAGGACTGAACCAGTTTCCCTCCAACTGCACAACTGGATCTCACACAGCAAGGACAACATCTTTGACCCTGGAACCACAACTTTCTCCAGTCTGCTTCCTCCAACTCCTCAACTTGGAATTACAACCCTTTCGTCCATGATTTGGTAACATACTGGGCATATTTAAGCATTAGCAACTGCACACCGCTTAGCAAGACTGTTCAACTTAAATTCTGTGAATGTACCTGTATTGATATGTTTAATGTAATTCATTGAGTTTGACTGTTGTGATATTATTTGTAGTCAGGATATTTGGTTAGCTGGCTTTGCCACATCTGATGTGTTTAGTTAATGCTCCACACAGACATAGGGTCTTGCATGCAAACTAACCATCTTTTCTAACCCACCGCATTATCCGACACACATTAAGATCACTTACATAAACTGTGAATTGGTTTTAAACACAAACATACACATTCAGATAATCCCAACCCCCACATCACACCTCTTTTTTGTCCCTGAGCCCATGTGCTCCAAAGGACAAAGAGACCATGTGGTGATACCCTGGCGGCCGTCTTTGATCAAGCCATCTTTGTAGTTTTACAGTGCTCGCCATATTGTTTGTAGGCCATGCAGACATCAAAGACAAGTAGCCATCTTGTCTTTGTCTCTCTCTCTCTCCCTCTCTCTCTCTCACACACTGTTACGCCCCTGTCTAGGGGGGTCGGAGCGCAACATAAATATAAAAAGGATATTCCCTCCCCGGTCCCCAAACCACAAGCTCAGGACTAGATGTTTGAGTATAGTAACAACATTTATTACTAACTCAAGTTTTAGCAAACAATACAATTAAACAATATATCTCAAGGTGAACAAAGGCCAAAACAACAAACAAAATCTATCTTTTAAATACCCTGACTAACCTTCAACAAAATAATCAAACAAACAAAAATACAGTTACTTATTCTGGCTCCCTAGGATACAGCAGATAAACAGGAGAAAAGGTTAATAAAAGGAAAATGGCAGTTCACCCCTACCAGCAATTTGCTATTCTTAAACAAGGAAAAATACAATACAATCTTACAGGAAAAACACTATAGCACCAAGGCTACTAAAGACACGTTAAATACAAAGTTTACTCTAAGGTTTGGAGGCCGAGGACAGAATGAGCTTCTGTCAGTTAGCTGTCACTGGACTGCTGGGCATCAGAGCATTTTAAACTGCCGAGATGATGGAGGGACCAATCAGCAGCCAACACAGCCCAGACCGAACCCACACCTCCAGCCAATCAGAGAGCGAGCACCTAAATAGGAGAATCAAAGATCCACACACACAGAACACTCACTCTCACACAAAACACAGTAACACAAAGATCCTCACCAAATAGAGACACTCACTCTGACACTGAATACAAATACATTTCCATATACGGCCAGGGCCGTAACACCCCCCTTCCTAAAAAGAAAAAGGGTAAAATTTTCAGTGAAATGTCCTAGATTGTTAAAACATAAAGAAGAATCTCGTCCCAAAGCCTCACAAGGTTGTTAAGAAATCAGGTTGTGAAGTTCAGGTTGGCAAACAGCTATTTACACACATGTGCCACATGGAGACAAGTGAGCGTCCGACTATCTCATTGCGTAACATCAGACGCTCTCTGTCCACGCTGAATCCGTTAAATATGCACTTTTGTTATGTCATGTATACAAATGAGACCTAACCACTTAAAAGATGGGTGAGTAGTAGCCTACCTGCTATCTTCCTACATTTGTACTTTTTAAACAGAAAACACACGTTTTATATTGTGATATTTACTCAAAATGGCATTAAGGATGTCACGAGAACCGATACGTCGGTACCAAGTCGATGCCAAAATTCAAAAAACGTGACGGTACTCGTTATCTACAGTACCGAAGGTCCCGTACGATATATACGCCTGTATATCCTCTATATCTGAGGATATATATAGACACATGTACACATTACATGGGATTTATTGTTTTCTTTACCGTGGTATCGAATTTGGTATCGAGAATCGTGGAAATTCACTGGTATTGGTATCGACTACTAGATTTCTGGTATCGTGACATCCCTAAATGGCATATAATATAGCCAACAGTAAGTAGGTTAGTGTTGGGACCTCATCATTCAAGATGGTGGCAAAGACATGAACTGCACTTCCCAGAATCCTTTGAGTCCTTGAGTAGCTCCACCCATGGACTCAGTAACCATTTCCATTGGCTACTGAAACATAATGACTCATTCACAAGTACTTGTGAATTTCAGGTGGGATAAATAGGAAGGTCTCCCATTGTTTTCTTCTTTTTCTTCTCTGCTGCTGACCTGGAGGAAGGTCAGCTCCTGGCTCTCTTTTTTGGCCTTTACACCCCTGCCCTGCAGGAGGTCAGCTGCGGCCTTTCTCACCTAAGCTCTCCAGCCAGAGAAGCTGCAAAACCAGCTCTGCTCTGGATGTCTTGTTAGCAAACAGACATGAACACAAGGAACTTCTAAGGCAGAAGATGCGAGTGCCTGCCTTTTTGACCAACTAACTTCAACCAACAAGGAAGTTAGTACAAAGCCACCAAGCTGCAGAAACAGGACTGGACCAGTTTCCCTCCAACTGCACAACTGGATCTCACACAGCAAGGACAACATCTTTGACCCTGGAACCACAACTTTCTCCAGTCTGCTTCCTCCAACTCCTCAACTTGGAATTACAACCCTTTCTTCCATGATTTGGTAACATACTGGGCATATTTAAGCATTAGCAACTGCACACCGCTTAGCAAGACTGTTCAACTTAAATTCTGTGAATGTACCTGTATTGATATGTTTAATGTAATTCATTGAGTTTGACTGTTGTGATATTATTTGTAGTCAGGATATTTGGTTAGCTGGCTTTGCCACATCTGATGTGTTTAGTTAATGCTCCACACAGACATAGGGTCTTGCATGCAAACTAACCATCTTTTCTAACCCACCGCATTATCCGACACACATTAAGATCACTTACATAAACTGTGAATTGGTTTTAAACACAAACATACACATTCAGATAATCCCAACCCCCACATCACACCTCTTTTTTGTCCCTGAGCCCATGTGCTCCAAAGGACAAAGAGACCATGTGGTGATACCCTGGCGGCCGTCTTTGATCAAGCCATCTTTGTAGTTTTACAGTGCTCGCCATATTGTTTGTAGGCCATGCAGACATCAAAGACAAGTAGCCATCTTGTCTTTGTCTCTCTCTCTCTCCCTCTCTCTCTCTCACACACTGTTACGCCCCTGTCTAGGGGGGTCGGAGCGCAACATAAATATAAAAAGGATATTCCCTCCCCGGTCCCCAAACCACAAGCTCAGGACTAGATGTTTGAGTATAGTAACAACATTTATTACTAACTCAAGTTTTAGCAAACAATACAATTAAACAATATATCTCAAGGTGAACAAAGGCCAAAACAACAAACAAAATCTATCTTTTAAATACCCTGACTAACCTTCAACAAAATAATCAAACAAACAAAAATACAGTTACTTATTCTGGCTCCCTAGGATACAGCAGATAAACAGGAGAAAAGGTTAATAAAAGGAAAATGGCAGTTCACCCCTACCAGCAATTTGCTATTCTTAAACAAGGAAAAATACAATACAATCTTACAGGAAAAACACTATAGCACCAAGGCTACTAAAGACACGTTAAATACAAAGTTTACTCTAAGGTTTGGAGGCCGAGGACAGAATGAGCTTCTGTCAGTTAGCTGTCACTGGACTGCTGGGCATCAGAGCATTTTAAACTGCCGAGATGATGGAGGGACCAATCAGCAGCCAACACAGCCCAGACCGAACCCACACCTCCAGCCAATCAGAGAGCGAGCACCTAAATAGGAGAATCAAAGATCCACACACACAGAACACTCACTCTCACACAAAACACAGTAACACAAAGATCCTCACCAAATAGAGACACTCACTCTGACACTGAATACAAATACATTTCCATATACGGCCAGGGCCGTAACACCCCCCTTCCTAAAAATCAAACATTTCCCCCAAAATGTTTGATAATCAGGAACATTTAATGAACACGAGAGAGCGCATCAGCCAACACATTTTCTGTCCCTTTCTTGTGACGAATCTCTAGGTTGAAGTCTTGCACAAGCAACGACCACCTCATAAGTCTCTGATTTGAGTTTTTCATCTGCGCCAAAAAAACGAGGGGGTTGTGATCGGTGTAGACAACAACGGGCAGCGAACTCGAACCAACATAAACCTCAAAATGCTGCAGCGCAAACAGCAGGGAGAGGGCTTCTTGCTCAATTGTACTATACTTTACCTGATGCTTACTAAACTTCTTTGAGAAGTAGCAAATGGGGTGGTCAATGCCCCGCTCATCCTCCTGCAGCAGCACCGCCCCGGCACCACTGGCACTGGCATCCACCTCCAGCTTGAAGGGACGCGCAAAGTCAGGAGCCCCCAGGACGGGTGTGCTACAGAGAAGAGCTTTGGCAGACTCAAAAGCGTGCTGACATGCAGGCGACCACACAAAGGCTTTCGTGGCACTAGTCAAAGTAGTAAGGGGAGCAACAACATCTGCAAAGTTCTTGCAGAAACCACGATAGTAGCCCGCCATTCCAAGGAAACGACGGAGCTCACGGCGGGTTTGCGGCACGGGGTAATCCAGGATGGCCTGGACTTTAACAGCGAGCGGGCGCACCTGACCCTGGCCGACCTGTTTTCCTAAATAGGTAACAGTGGCTTTACCAAATTCACATTTGGCCAGATTCAAAGTGAGGGAAGCTTTCTTCAACCTCTCAAAAATTACACGAAGGGTTTTAATGTGCTCAGACCAAGTGCTTGAGTGTGCCACAATGTCGTCAAGATACACTTCACAGTTCCGAACACCAGCTAAGACTATGTGCATAAGGCGTTGGAATGTAGCGGGTGCGTTTCTGAGACCAAACGGCATAACGGTGTACTGTAACAGGTTATCGGGGGTGACGAAAGCAGAAATCTCAGACGCACGAGGAGTCAAAGGGACTTGCCAATAGCCCTTTAACATGTCAAGTTTGGTGACAAACTTAGCCGAACCAACTCTGTCAACACAATCCTCCATTCGGGGCAGAGGATACGAGTCAGGTTTTGTTACTCCATTTACCTTCCTGAAATCTGTGCAAAACCGCGGCGTTTTATCCGGTTTGGGCACGAGCAGACACGGGGAGCTCCACGCACTGGAACTGGGAACAGCTAAACCATTTTCTAGCAGATAACTTACCTCCTGCTGGAGGAGTGCCCTTTTAGTAGGGTTAACGCGGTAAGCGTGCTGTTTAATCGGGGAACCATCACCAACATCAATGTCATGTGAGAGGACAGTGGTGCGGGATGGAGTGTCTGAGAACAGACTGAGATTATCCCTTATTAAACACTTGACATCTTCCCGAGCCGAATTATCCAAATGATGCAGATGCGAATTCAAATTTTTCAGAATCTCTGAGTTTTGGAGACGAGGACAATGTTCAAAACTGTTAAAGCGCAAACCATCACTTTCAGGACAATACTGAGAAGGAGGAACAGGCGCAACAGTGAGAACAGCAGAGGGCGCAGCGGCGGAGGACGACGCAGCAGCGGCGGAGGGCGCAGCGGGGGACGAAGGAGCAACTACGCCACCATCGCGAACAAAATATGGCTTCAACATATTAATGTGACATACCCGGGACTTTCTCCTTCTATCGGGGGTACCGATAACATAGTCAGTTTCACTTAGTTTACTTTCAACAACATACGGACCACAGAACTTTGCCTGAAGGGCAGCACCAGGGATTGGAAGGAGAGACAACACTTTGTCACCAACTCGAAACTCTCTCTTCACAGACTTTTTATCGAAGTTCTTTTTCATTTTTTTCTGAGATGCAGAAAGGGCGCTGTGCGCGGCGTCACAGGCTTTATGCAAACGCTCTCGGAAGGAGCTCACATAGTCCAACACATTTTGGCTGGAGCTAACAGAGTCGGAAAGATACTTTTCTCTAAGCAACCTCAAAGGACCACGCACGGTGTGTCCAAAAACTAGCTCCGCGGGACTAAAACCGGTGGATTCTTGTACACTTTCTCGTGCAGCCAAAAGGAGCAGGGGTAACCCGTCATCCCACTCTTTTCCTGTCTCGAGACAGTATTTTTTTAGCATTGACTTTAACGTTTGGTGGAAACGTTCAAGCGCGCCCTGAGACTGTGGGTGGTACGCGCTGGATTTCTGATGTTTTATGGACAACGAGGATATGACCTGGGCGAAAAGTTTGGAAGTAAAATTTGAACCTTGGTCTGTCTGAATGGATTTTGGCAAGCCAAAAATGGAGAAAAACTGTATGAGGGCTTTCACAACGGCTTTGGTTTTGAGCGTGCGCAACGGGATAGCCTTGGGATATCGCGTGGCAGCACACATCAACGTCAGAAGATACTGATGTCCTGACTTTGTTTTGGGGAGCGGCCCAACGCAGTCGAGGACTACATGTCCAAATGGTTCACTGATTACTGGGATTGGTTGCAGCGGAGCAGGGGGAATAACCTGGTTTGGTTTTCCGCAGACCTGACAGATGTGACAGGAACGGCAGTACTTTCTTACATCTGATTTTAAACCTGGCCAAAAGAAGTAACGGAGGATGCGATGGTAAGTCTTTTTTATTCCTAAATGACCAGCAAAACTATCATGTGCCAGGCTAAGGACTTGTGAACGAAATTTTTCCGGCACCACTACCTGTTGGAATGAGTTCCAACCTAAATCTCCGGATGAGGGAGGATACCAGTTGCGCATTAACACGCCGTCACCAAAACTGTACACACAGGGACTCTTAGCGTTTGATTTTGACACAGACGATAGGCATGTAACCAGAGACGGGTCGGTCTGTTGCGCATGAATAAACTCAGCCCTATCCACCTCAAAAGACAGGTTGGCCTCAGCAGGTAACAAGTTATCAAACACTTTTTCCTCGGATTTTTCTGAAAGTGGTTCTGTATTCTCAGGACCATCTTCAGAACACATGAAAGACTCAGATAAATCCGTTACCCCATCAAATTTACGCGCTTGGGCGCGCGTAACCACACAAGCTGGGAACACAGAGGACAGACTGACAGCAGCGGGAACCGATACACACGAGTCGGCAACGGGGTTTTCAACCACCTCGGGAGACGGAAAAACTTTTTTTCCTGCCAGATCATTTCCCAGTATCAGGGCTACACCGTGTACTGGTAAACGCGCACGAAGTCCAACCTTCACAGGGCCGGATACGAGAGGACAGCGCAGAAAGACATTGTGCAAAGGAGCTCTCAAAAAGCTCATTTTAACACCCCAAAAGAGGGCATCTGAACCGCAAAATGAGTCATTCGAAAAAGGCAAAACACCCTGGAGCAGAAGAGACTGGTTTGCTCCAGTGTCGCGCAAAATAACGATTGGCACCTGATCTTTCTCTTCCCCCGTCAGAGAGACTGAGCCATGTGAAATGAAAGGCCGGTAACTCTCATCAAAGTCAGGCTTATCCGCATCTGCTGTGTGCGGAGTTGGCACTGTAGACACAGACTGGACAAAACCAACACTTTTGGGACTTCTAGGGCCCTTGTACCGCTCTTTCTTTTGGAGCGCAGGACAGACCGCAATGAGGTGACCTGCTTCACGGCAATAGAAACATTCACGGCTTTCAGAAGAAACAGGAAAAGCACGGCGTGGGCTTTTGGGTGAAACAAATTGATTTCTTTCTGAACTGGCGTACGGCACGTTTTCACGACGCACAGAAGGAAAAACAGCTCGGTGCGTTAATACAAATTCATCCGCTCGCACTGCAGCTTTGGACAAAGTTTCCACCTTCTGTTCATTTAAATACACAACAATTTTCTCTGGAAGACATTTTTTAAATTCTTCCATCAACATCAGTTCACGGAGTTGTACGAAGTTTTCCACTTTGCTCGCTGCGCACCACTTGTCGAATAAAACAGTTTTCTCTCTTGCAAACTCCACATGTGTTTGGTTGGCAGATTTCTCACTTGTCCTGAATTTCTGTCGATATGCCTCAGGCACTAGCTCATAGGCACGCATGACTGTGGCTTTAACAATATCATAATCCAAGCTCTCTTCAATCGACAAAGTTGCACACACTTCTTGGGCTTTTCCCACTAATTTACACTGCAGTAACAAACTCCACACATTTTTTGGCCACCTTAAAGTTGCAGCAATGCGCTCAAAAGCATTGAAATAAGAGTCCACTTCACTCTCCCTAAAAGGAGGAACTAAGGCAATGTGCCTGCTTACATCAAATTGGTCAGAAGAAGCAGTGGGGGAATGTACACTAAAAGGAGTAGAGGTTAAGTGCACAGAGGATCTTTCCAACTCAAGCGCCCTTATTTTTAGGTGCATAAGCTCAACCTCACGGATCTTGGTTTCTAGGTCCACCTCTTTAAGGCGTAGCGCTAGTTTAAAATCCTCCGTATCTACCCCAGCCTGTAACAGACTCAATGGGTCTATGCTCCCAGCCTGAGCTACAGTAGGAGCCTCCGCTCCCACATTCACTTGGCTGCTGAGGGCCTGGGTGACAGTAGCAGCCACCACTCCTACTCCCACATGTAAACCCTCAGGGGCAAGACCAGTCTGAGGCCTTAATTTAGTGACCACACCCTTTTCTACCAACTTCTCTGAAAGTATCCCTTTAATCTCGGCCTTACGGGCATTTAAAGGGACATAGATATCAAAAAAACTTGCGATCAGAATTAAATCTGCTTTTGTGCATCGGTCCAACTTTTCAAGGGTGGGACTTGTTGCAAAGTCATCCATTTCAAATGCCATGTTTTAACTGTAGGCCTACCCCTACACACAGAGAAAAAACTGCCAACCAAAAGCAAGAAAGAAACTACTCACCGATCAAATGAGCACTGCAAGCCCGGAAAAAAGGACGGACGAGCCCCCATTTTATGTTGGATGTCTTGTTAGCAAACAGACATGAACACAAGGAACTTCTAAGGCAGAAGATGCGAGTGCCTGCCTTTTTGACCAACTAACTTCAACCAACAAGGAAGTTAGTACAAAGCCACCAAGCTGCAGAAACAGGACTGAACCAGTTTCCCTCCAACTGCACAACTGGATCTCACACAGCAAGGACAACATCTTTGACCCTGGAACCACAACTTTCTCCAGTCTGCTTCCTCCAACTCCTCAACTTGGAATTACAACCCTTTCGTCCATGATTTGGTAACATACTGGGCATATTTAAGCATTAGCAACTGCACACCGCTTAGCAAGACTGTTCAACTTAAATTCTGTGAATGTACCTGTATTGATATGTTTAATGTAATTCATTGAGTTTGACTGTTGTGATATTATTTGTAGTCAGGATATTTGGTTAGCTGGCTTTGCCACATCTGATGTGTTTAGTTAATGCTCCACACAGACATAGGGTCTTGCATGCAAACTAACCATCTTTTCTAACCCACCGCATTATCCGACACACATTAAGATCACTTACATAAACTGTGAATTGGTTTTAAACACAAACATACACATTCAGATAATCCCAACCCCCACATCACACCTCTTTTTTGTCCCTGAGCCCATGTGCTCCAAAGGACAAAGAGACCATGTGGTGATACCCTGGCGGCCGTCTTTGATCAAGCCATCTTTGTAGTTTTACAGTGCTCGCCATATTGTTTGTAGGCCATGCAGACATCAAAGACAAGTAGCCATCTTGTCTTTGTCTCTCTCTCTCTCCCTCTCTCTCTCTCACACACTGTTACGCCCCTGTCTAGGGGGGTCGGAGCGCAACATAAATATAAAAAGGATATTCCCTCCCCGGTCCCCAAACCACAAGCTCAGGACTAGATGTTTGAGTATAGTAACAACATTTATTACTAACTCAAGTTTTAGCAAACAATACAATTAAACAATATATCTCAAGGTGAACAAAGGCCAAAACAACAAAATAAATCTATCTTTTAAATACCCTGACTAACCTTCAACAAAATAATCAAACAAACAAAAATACAGTTACTTATTCTGGCTCCCTAGGATACAGCAGATAAACAGGAGAAAAGGTTAATAAAAGGAAAATGGCAGTTCACCCCTACCAGCAATTTGCTATTCTTAAACAAGGAAAAATACAATACAATCTTACAGGAAAAACACTATAGCACCAAGGCTACTAAAGACACGTTAAATACAAAGTTTACTCTAAGGTTTGGAGGCCGAGGACAGAATGAGCTTCTGTCAGTTAGCTGTCACTGGACTGCTGGGCATCAGAGCATTTTAAACTGCCGAGATGATGGAGGGACCAATCAGCAGCCAACACAGCCCAGACCGAACCCACACCTCCAGCCAATCAGAGAGCGAGCACCTAAATAGGAGAATCAAAGATCCACACACACAGAACACTCACTCTCACACAAAACACAGTAACACAAAGATCCTCACCAAATAGAGACACTCACTCTGACACTGAATACAAATACATTTCCATATACGGCCAGGGCCGTAACACACACACACACACACACACACACACACACACACACACACACACACACACACACACACACACACACACACACATGCTCACACACTGTGTTTGGTTTGTTTAGTTTCGTTATTTAGTTAGATTAATATTGTGTTTTAAACCTTTATTATCTTGTAAATAAATGTTTGTGGATTATACATGCTGGTCTGTTTAATGTTGTACAAGAGTGAATAATGCCAACCGCTGCTGTGTCAAGAACTCCAATATCCTTCAACCTTTACTATCTATTGATATAGTGATTTTTGGTTATAGTTATTAATTTAATTATTAATCAAAGTTCCAAATTGATAGTTTAGAATATTTAATGACACTTTTCTATGAGACTACATTAATTTGCTATAATTTTCTCTTTGTTTCAAAGAGTGGTGCCCCGAGGATGATTTAATGTAAATTAAATCATATTATTCAATATAATTAATAATTATCTTGATAATTATTATTTACTTTTGATAGCCATTTTAATGTCTTTTGAGCTTATGTACCAATATAATTGGTGCCCTGTTATTATTAATATATATTGATAATTTAGTAATATTAATTTTATTAATATTGATAATTATCTTTAATATTATAATAACTAGACCAGCTCCTATCTGCGTCCCCAACATTATGGTGCCCCGTGTGAGGCATAGTATTGTTGGCAAATTGTTCATAATTGTGCAATATTAATTTTCAGCATAATTGTTGGTCAAAACCGAAAATTTTGATTCCACTTCTGAACAAACCAAAAGTGTTGACATTCAACATCACTAGTCTTCCACAGGAGTAGACGTCCAGCTGTACTTATAAACAAGTACATTGTGGTTAGAATTGTAATTTGAGAGATTTTGATTATTAACACTTTAAGCCTTCATAGTGTTAATTTTAAGAACGTGCTTTTGCTGCTAATTCAAGTTAACCTACTCTGTAGAACTTGAAAGAATTTTGGTTCAGCCACCGGCCCTGTGTAACATAGAGAGCTTGTACCTGGCTGTCACTGCCACACATTTCAGCCTGACTGAGTTAAATTGGGCCTGATAAGAGCCACAGTGTGCTACCAGCCATGTGATATAAGTTTGCACCCAGCTGTTACTTTCACATGTTCCAGCTTGAGTCACCTTTAAGAGACAGCATCACAACTGTTACTGCCCTGCATCTCAGTTAGTGCATGTTATGTGTAAGCAAACTTGTTTTGTAAACCTGTGTTTACTTTACTGGCCCCTTTTGTTTTATGCCCACTAGAGTCAATAGTTGGTGTTGTAGCTGCCCCTCCTCCATAGGAAGCTACCCCCCATACTGTAGGCCAGTACATTGTTTGTTATGCTAGTGTACCTACTGCTACACTACAAGGTGTCTGCCAAAGAACACCATAGCACCATAGCCAGAACATTGTTTTGTCTTTTGTACTAGACATCCTGTTTAGTTTCACCCTCCGTTCCAGGCATAACAATGGAGAACCCCTGTGTAGAGCTTTTTATTTCCTCCTTAGCACAGAGCCTAAACCCTGGCTGCCCTGAACTCATCAGCATGTTGAGTTTCAGTGAATGCAGGAAAGAAATGGAATCACTCCTCACAGACAGGTGTGATGAGCAGACCGCATCCAAAGACTCATTGTTTAAATGCTTGCTCCTGATTTTTCACAGGCAGACCAGTCTTGCCATACAGAGTAAAGCAGCCCTGGAAAAGGAGGTAGATTCCATAAGAACGCAAAATGCTTGTCTCCTCCATGAAGTTCAGACAGCGAACAAAAAGATGATGCGTTACCTAGAAGACCTGCATTCAGCAGAGTCAGATCTTTGCTCACACAAAGAAAAATTGTTAGGGCTTAGATTAGTACATCTCGCCCTACCACAGTCTGTCAGTCACTGTGATTCTGGTTACTCCGATTCACACTCCTCACTTCATGAGAGGTTAACCCCCTCTCCACTCAGAAGTGAAATATTTCCAACCGACTCAAAGTCTTTGGGAATGAAGTCAGCTCCACTGAGAGACAGTGCTAACAGCTACCTGACTTCCCATTTTTCTGATACTGACAGTGAAGACACATGTAGTTTATCTTCTAGAAGATACTCTGCCCCATTGAGTGCCCGTTGTGTTGTGTGTGCTTGATGCCTAAAAATAAGTAACCCAAATCAATATCTGACAGCAGCTTGGAGGAATGACTTCATTGTCGTCTGTTATTTAATCAGACCTTAGATCTTATCAGGTCATATCATATGGTGGCTATTACAGCTGTTACATGACTAACATATTACTTTCAAATGGCTGCAATTTTCCATAATGTGTTCTCATCTATCACTGACGAAGGTGACTGTAAAGCCTGCGCACACACACACACACGCACGCACGCACGCACACACACACACACACACAGCAAGCATTAAACAAGCGTTCCCCAGTAACACAAGCTGCATCTGCTGGAGCACAAGATAAATAGCTTGGAAATGAGAGTGTATGTGTGTGTGTGTGTGTGTGTGTGTGTGTGTGTGTGTGTGTGTGGATGGACATTAATGTAATAATACAGAAAAGAAAACTAAATCCTGTGTTTGCGTCACAGACGTCTGGACGTCTACATTAAAGCATTAAAGCACTAAAGCAGGGTGAAATGTGATTGGTTAATTTTCTTTTAGATGTCTACATAAAGTTGAAATTGTGGGTGGATTGATGGGTCAACCAAGCAGAACTCCTGTTCACTTCCTGTTTTCTACCGTCAGCCAACAATGGTTATTTTAACCATGACCACAATCACATGATCCCCCAACAAAGTTTGTAACTTCCCGAAACAGACAGTCTAACAAGCACGTCCACTTCAATGCAGTGACTGGCCAGGTCAGGTTGAATTCCTCTCACAAGCTCTCTTTTTATTCTTCACACTAAAACGTTCATCACTTTTCATCTTAAAGATTGAGTTCAACACCATGAATGTCTTCAAGGAGATGCTGCTTTTAGGCAGAGGTAAGCTACGTGGTTGTCTATGGCGCTACCAGCTGGATGGGCACCAAGAGGAGGAAAACCTGTTCTGCAATTATTTTCCGGGAACCAATTTATATTTAACAGTCGATCACTGATGTCCAATGAACATATTGCATTATTTAAAAAAAACATTGCTCACAGAGCACTGAACACTTGATGCTGAGAGGAGTCTGCAGGCTGACTGCTGATATTCACCATCATATCATTAACCAGCTGACTGCAGTTCATTTGCTCACACCGCTGTGAAGGAATCATGTATGAATAACCAGGTTACTTGAGATCAATCTAAATCCTGTGGAGATTGTCCTGCAACAGATCCTCACTGAAAATATGATAGTATACAAAATATTGTAAGAAACAAGCACGTTATGTTTTCTTAATGCAGAGCTAAAATATATCTTAATTGCTTTACTAATTTTCATTCAGGTCGGAAGTATTCACCATAAATGAATATTATATGTCTGCTCTTATTGTGAAAGGTAAAAACTGATCTGCGCTGCTTTGTCGAGGTTGAAAGGAGTAATAAAGTTTGCTGTCCTTGTTCGGACTACGGAGCCTCTGTGTTGTTCTTTCATAAATAGAGGAACTTAACCTGTTCTTCACAAGGTGAATGATTAATGCCTTCATACGCTTCAACTCTTTTGAAAAAAAAGGAAGTTGCTTTTTCGCCGCGTAACATTTGCAGTCTGTTTGAAAGTACTCAACAAAAACAACAGTTTGAAAACATATAGTGCCGTACGAATTAACTGCACAAACAAAATACTGCCGTCCTTAAGCTGTATAATGAAGAAAAAATATAATTCTAATAAATATTGGATCATAAACATCGGTCAGGACAGCCATGTGTCTCATACTGAGAATGTCCGCAGCTCAGTACAAGAATGAAGACAAAGACACTAAAGAGATGATCAGTAACCTGGATAATGGTCGAGTCATACAGAAAGTACTGGAACAACCACCGAGCTAGCAAAGTTGTGTCGGCCCACATGCGGCCGGAATCGCGCGGGTCAGAACAAAAACACTCGGCCGGGCAGAGCCGAGTCGACATAGTCTCGGCCGTGAGGTACGGACGCAGTCGGGACCGATAGTTTGGTTCAGAGATATACTTTAGCTGAGTAGTGCCAGACTTCACCCAGATCTGGCTCATTACTAGTTCCAGCTTTTATTCTGTTAATCCCCCATGCAACATTTCTCTTCAAACATATAACAACGGCAATGTATGACATAGTGCACAAAATTAAGGAGTAAATAGTCGAATCATAAATGTTTGTTAGTAACTATGAATTATCAGGTAAGTTACTGATACATTAAAATCACACAACATTCATAAATATAGAGTATATTAATTTGAAAGCATTATCTTTTAAATTGAACCCCCGCATTAAGAGCTATTGAGTGCAAATGATGAATACAGAATAAAAACATACTCTGGAAGTATAGACTTGCTTACAAGGTCCGATAAATGCACCACTGGACTGGACGCCCATTAGACCGACAGCCCGTTATTCTGAAAACACTCTGCACCTGCACCGCCGTCTGAATGCATCGGGCTGAGGGCTAAATCTAACAATCCTTCTTGGTTGGCATCATGTAGCGTTCCATGCAGCAGTGATATGAGCGAGCGCTATACTCAGTATTACTCAATAATATAATATCCTTAATATGACTTTAGGTTCTCTGTCTATGGACGTTTTGAAAGCCCTTCCCTCGGATCCCTTCACATCAGTCAGTCAGTCAGATATTCAGCTGATAGAAAAAGGTTATTTTTCCTCTCCCGCCCGCCCGGTGTCTGTCTTTTCTCTCTTTAAACTACGTCACCACACTCCCAGCACACTTTCTATGAGCGTTTACTGTTGCCGCGGATGGGTTAACATTACAGTTAATGGAACGCCCGGTGCGTTTCATACCAGCGCTAAAGGGCGGCGGTAACACACACAGATGGCTGTGACAAAGCTCGGTTTTTAACGCCGTGGGAATGAGGCTGGCTGTTCCAGAAGTTCCTGTCAGGAAGATAATTTCACCGAATGAGTGTTTGTTTACCGCAAAGATTTTCTTTGTTTCTTTAAAAAATGGATAATTAAACTTTAATGGTTGTCGATTGTTAATCAATATTTCAACATTCTGGGGTCCATGAATACTGACAGCAACATCAAAGTACCTTGTCATTGGACCAAATGATGAGCCGAGGCAGAGAGCAGCTACAGAGGTTAAGGCCGACATGGAGAGGACTGTCTCTGTGTTCTAGCATATTGAGTTGACCTGACACACACACACACACACACACACACACACACACCACACACACACACACACACACACACACACACACACACACACACACACACACACACTGCTGTCTGTATTCATGTGTTGAAGCTGTCAGTATCAGTATCAGTATCAGTATCAGTACATATTGATTGGACTCCTGGTCAGAAAACAGTGTTCAGTGTAATAATAGCTACCAAACACAGGGGGGCAGACTGACTTCAGCCTTGTTTCTTCACATAAATATTTTTAAGTTTTAAATTATAAATATTTATTCTATCCTATTTAGCGTATTTTTAGCTTATTTATTAGTGCACTTATTTATTAGTGCACTTATTTATTAGTGCAATTATTTATTAGCTAGTTACTTAACAATTTTTTTCCAATTGTTTTGCACTGAATTACCGAGTGGTGGATGTGTGAAATACAATTTCGTTTTTATGTGGAGCATAAGAATGACAAATAAAGGAATCTCTATCTCTATCTCTCTAATCTCAATCTCTATCATACTCAGGTTCAATGAAATTCTGCAGTCTTCCCTCGTTCTAGTTAAGATTAAAATAAACAGGTAAATAAATAAAGGCAGTGATAAAACACAGTAATAGCAGCAGAATAAAAATATAGAAACAATAATCATTTGAATTTACACATTTACAAAGGTGGATGTTCACAGTTATGTTTAAAGGAAAAATCTTTGTTTATAATAATTTGGTTGCAGTCTTTGAGAGTGGAGGTGTGTGTGTGTGTATGTGTGTGTGTGTGTGTGTGTGTGTGTGTGTGTGTGTGTTTGTGAAGAAGAGTCTTTAACCAGGTGTGAGGTGTTGAAGGTCCATATCAGCTGTTTTGACACACTGACTCCAAGGACCTTTAGGTTCTCCTCACTTTCCTCTGCTTCTCCATGTCTGTGGAGGGGGAGGTGGACTTCCTGCTTTGTTCTCCTGAAGTCAGTGACCATCTCCTTTAGTCTTAGCGGTGTTAAGGACCAGGTCGTTGTCCTGGCAGCACTCAGCCCGGCGGTGCCGACTACTGTGGTGTCGTCTGTGAATTTAATGATGGTGGTTGGAGGTGTGGATGGAGGTGCAGTCGTGGGTGAAGAGTGTGAAGAGCATAGAGCTCAGCTCTACAGCCCTGTGGGGGGGGGGAGGAGGTGGGATTAGTCCATGACCCATGAGCACAGCGAAGAACCAGGCCCAGGAACCCACACCCTGACAGGTGAAGGGGGGGGGCCCCCCCTCTCCGTTCAGCTTGCACCAACATCCACGTGTGTTTCTGTTTATGTTGAGATCAGCTGTTCGTAGCGGAGCATCGTAAAACACTTCATTCAAACTGGACAGAAACTAAATAAAACTCACCTAAACCGTCGTCGTTACTCTTTCCAACAATCACCAAGTGTGCTTGAGTTTAATGGGAAAAAAAACGTTGAGTCAACAGGTGCTGCTGGAGTCTGAGCTGATGGAGTTTCTGGTGAAGTTGAATGATTTTGACCCACATGATAACCTCACTTCAGTGATAGACAGGTGTGATTGATAGATTAGGCGTACCGCATACGGCTCAACCCTAACACTCAATTTATCCTCTCCAGAGCTTCAACTTGAGTCAAGAGAACACTTTTTTTGTAAAGTCATATTTTGAAAACAGTTTGTTTCAGATCCAAAGTGATTTTCCCCAAAGATGCAGCACATCCTGAAATATATGTTCATGTTTTAGTTGGAGACATTACTGTCATTCCCTCTCTTTAAAAACACCTCAAGTAACAACTGGTTACACTCACCCCACTCTCCCCTACTGGCTGTAATATAATCTCTCTCTCTCTCTCTCTCTCTCTCTCTCTCTCTCTCTCTCTCTCTCTCTCTCTCTCTCTCTGTCTCTCTCTCTCTCTCTCTCCCTCTCTCTCCCCCCCTCTCGCTCTCTCTCTCTCTCTCTCTCTCTCTCTCTCTCTCTCTGTCTCTCTCTCTCTCTCCCCCCCCCCCCCTCTCCCCCCCCTCTCCCCCCCCCCCTCTCTCTCCCCCCCCTCTCTCTCTCCCCCTCTCTCCCTCTCCCCCCCCTCTCTCTCCCCCATCTCTCCCCCCCTCTCCCCCCCCTCTCTCTCCCCCCCCTCTCTCCCTCTCTCCACCCCCTCTCTCCAACCTCTGTCTCCCCCCCTCCTCTCTCTCTCTATCTCTCTCCCCCCCCCTCTCTCTCTCTCTCTCTCTCTCTCTCTCTCCCCCCCTCTCCTCCCCCCCCCCCTCTCTCTCTCTCTCTCTCTCTCTCTCTCCCCCCCTCTCTCTCTCCCCCCCTCTCTCTCCCCCCCTCTCTCTCTCCCCCTCTCTCCCTCTCCCCCCACTCTCTCTCCCCCATCTCTCCCCCCCTCTCCCCCCCCTCTCTCTCCCCCCATCTCTCCCCTCTCTCCCCCCCCTCTCTCCAACCTCTGTCTCCCCCCCTCCTCTCTCTCTCTATCTCTCTCCCCCCCCTCTCTCTCTCCCCCTCTCTCCCTCTCCCCCCCTCTCTCTCCCCCATCTCTCCCCCCCTCTCCCCCCCCTCTCTCTCCCCCCCATCTCTCCCTCTCTCCCCCCCCTCTCTCCAACCTCTGTCTCCCCCCCTCCTCTCTCTCTCTATCTCTCCCCCCCCCCCTCTCTCTCTCTCTCTCTCTCTCTCTCCCCCCCCCCCCTCTCTCTCTCTCTCTCTCTCTCTCCCCCCCTCTCTCTCTCTCCCCCCCCCTCTCTCTCTCTCTCTCTCTCTCTCTCTCTCCCCCCCTCTCTCTCTCTCCCCCCCCTCACTCCCTCTCCCCCCCCCCTCTCTCCCCCCCCCTCTCCCCCCTCTCCCCCCCCCCCCCCCCCTCTCTGTCAGGTGACTTCTTGTGGAAACAGTATTTTACTTCCACTTTGTCCCGTTGTGCCTCAGATGTTTCCTCCGTGTTAATCTTTTGGTAAGTGACACTTTTCAGTGCTGAATGACTCTCAGCTGATCTCATGTTAGTTTCATCAAAGTGTAAAAAGCTGTTTGTGTTGAAGAGTTTAGCTCTGTGCTAACAGTTAGCTGTTAGCCACCGTGTTCAGGATCACCAGCTGCTCTAACTACAGTAGCTAACCATGCTAACCATGCTAACCATTATGGAGCTCAATATATAAGAAATGAAATGACAAACAGTGTGACAGGACTGAAGGTTATCTGTTAGTGTGATGACAAGAAGTGACACATTAAACATGACTGACACTCACTGATTATTCATGTTTCAAACTCATGACAGGATGTAAAGCAGTCGAATGTTCATTCTTTACTGCAGTAAAAGTACAAATACAACACTGTAAAAGTACTTTGTTAGTGAGAGTTAAAGCTCTGCTCTGAAAACGTCACTCAGGTAAAAGGACACAAGTATTATCAGCTAAATGTACTGAAAGGGAGATTTTGACAACAACTATTTGCTATGTAAAGATATTAGTGGAGTAATGGCGTCCTGAGGAGAGAATGAAGGAGGAAGAAGACATGTGAAGGGGGGGGGGGGGGGGGGGGGGGCATTTTGTTCTGGTCTGAGATGCTGGTGCTCTAGTGCAACATCTAGTGGCTCTGAATGTGATCTACAGAACCTTTAACGGATCAGCTGTAACTGTGACTGTTGTACTATAATACATGATATGAAGAGATTATTATTACTGATGCATTCAGGTGTGAGCTGCTTTTCACTGATTTGAACCGTTTTATATAATAATAATAATAATAATAATAATAATTATGCATTTATTTATGTAGCACTTTCAAACCAGATGTTATAAAGTGTTTCAGATAGTAAAAGCAGACGATGAAGTAAAACAATAAGTTAACTGTTAAAACAGAACAATAATAATGAAAGAGTAAAGTGGTAAAACAAGGTGATGTAACAATGTGTTTATAAATATATATATTAGGGCTGTCAATCGATTACAATATTTAATCAATATTAATCCCAAATTAATTACACATTTTGTATCTGTTCTAAATGAACCTTAAAGGGAGATTTGTCAAGTATTTAATACTCTTATCAACATGGGAGTGGACAAATATGCCGCTTTATGCAAATGTATGTATATATTTATTATTATAAATTAATTAACAACACAAAATAATGACAGATATTGTCCAGAAACCCTCATAGGTTCTGCATTTAGCATAAAACAATATGCTCAAATCATAACATGGCAAACTGCAGCCCAACAGGCAACAACAGCTGTCAGTCTGTCAGTGTTTTTTTCTTCGCCAAAATTTATCACGAGTTTGGAGCGTTCCTTCACGAGTTTGGAGCGTTATTTAACCTCCTTCACTACAAGCTAGTCTGACCTGGTTGGTACCGATGGATTCATCAGGTTTACTAGTTTCATATGAAACCAGTATTTTCACTCCAGCTTTAAAACTGAACCCGCTACAACCTAAAAATCCCAAGTTGTGTTAACGTGTTAAAGAAATGAATGTCTTCAGTGTTCTTCAGGAACATTATCAGTGTTGTTGTTGTAGTGACAGAGTTCATCTCTCCCAGCAGGAGTGGACTCTGCTATGGATCAGTGTGAGGAGGGAGCCCCCCCCCTCTAAAACCACTCAGAGCAAAGATCAGAGGTGAGATGACCATCTCTAACTGTCCTCCATCATTATTCACACTCACTGTCAGACACTCAACTACTCTATATATATGGTTATAATATTAACTACTAACTACTGAATGGTTGTAATATTAACTACTAACTACTGACTGGTTATAATATTAACTACTAACTACTGAATGGTTATAATATTAACTACAAACTACTGACTGGTTATAATATTAACTTACTAAGTACTGAATGGTTATAATATTAACTACTAACTACTGAATGGTTATAATATTAACTACTAACTACTGAATGGTTATAATATTAACTACTAACTACTGAATGGTTATAATATTAACTACTAACTACTGAATGGTTTTAATATTAACTAATAACTACTGAATGGTTATAATATTAACTACTAACTACTGACTGGTTATACTATTAACTACTAACTACTGAATGGTTATAATATTAACTACTAACTACTGAATGGTTATAATATTAACTACTGACTGGTTATAATATTAACTAATAACTACTGAATGGTTATAATATTAACTACTAACTACTGACTGGTTATAATATTAACTACTAACTACTGACTGGTTATAATATTAACTACTAACTACTGAATGGTTATAATATTAACTACTAACTACTGAATGGTTATAATATTAACTACTAACTACTGAATGGTTATAATATGAACTACTAACTACTGAATGGTTATAATATTAACTACTAACTACTGAATGGTTATAATATTAACTACTAACTACTGAATGGTTATAATATTAACTACTGAATTGTTATAATATTAACTACTAACTTTATTAGTGAGCAAAGAGTCAACAACTGATTAGTCAACTAATCAACTGAGAGGAGACGGTTTCTTTCATCAGATTAAGTTTTGATCAACAGGAGAACGTTACTCATCACTGTCTCTGGTTGTGTCAGGATGCAGCAGCAGAAACCAGACTCTCCTGGACCAGATCCTGGACCAGGACCTGGACCAGATTCTGGACCTGGACCTGGACCTGGACCTGGACCAGATCCTGGACCTGGACCTGGACCTGGATCTGGACCTGGACCTGGATCTGGACCCGAACCTGGACCTGGACCTGGACCTGGACCTGGACCTGGACCTGGACCCAGCTGTGTGTCCATGAAGAGTGACCGGTCTAAACATTTCCTTTCAACTTTAAAGTTGGAAAAGCTGCTGATGGAAGGTAATGATTTAAAACTGAACTTTGTTATTATCTGACTCTCTCAGAGCTTCATAGTCGAGGTGGGCGATGCTACAGAATGTGGTTTTGATCTGATGCCCAGTGATACCAGAACCAGAACCACCACAGATGCTGATATGATTATTATTAATAACAGCTGAAGTACTGACATACAGGGGAGAGCCATGAAGTTTCATCACCACCGAGTCATTTATCAAACATCTCTCCTCATTATTTAATCACATTCATTTTCAAACACACGAGTTTATGTTCAATAACTAAAATGTTTATTGTATGAATTCTGTGAACTAACGAGTTGATCGTTGTTCACCTTGTCATGATCCAATTTAATATGTAGGCCAACAGATGTCATATTTTAAGCTGGTTTTATTGTAGAATATATTAATCAGCCTATTATATGTTTGTACAATTTGTTTTGTATCAATATCGACATAAAAAGTTTTTTTTAACCAGATATACATTTACAAACAGTGAACATGTATGTCACATGTAGGCCTAATGAATGAATGAAATGTATAGAAAAATACATTTGAAGTGGGATATATTACCAAGATATACGTATAAATATAAATATATCAAAATACATGTGATGATCATGTCATGGAACTGCTGAATTAAGGTACTGGGACCTTTTTTGGTCCAGTTCAGGCACTGGTCCTAAACAAGTCATTACATGCTCTCCATCACATTTAATACCACTTTAATGTTTAAACTGAGTAACAGTTAATAAATGTACAGAAATAATAAATGCTTTTAAATCTTGAAATATCTTAACATTTAAAACAAAATGATCCGGTGTGTCTCAGTATGTTATTCCTGAGACTCGGGATTTGATTTGATTTGATCAGATCTGAATCTTGTGTTGAATCTCTTTTAATTTCATCAGTTACACCTGTGTTACCCTGCAATTACATGTCAAAAAGGCTGCTGTGAAAACGACCTATTGTGGCGTTTTCAAAGCAAGCTGCAGGAATAAATAGAAACAGGGCGTTCGACAAAAGTTCAGCTCAAAACGGCGCACCGCGATGCGTCGCTCGCGCTCAGTTAGTTCATTCCATTAGAAAACAATGTAATCAAACAGATTTTGTCGCTGACGCTCGCTTCACATTCAGTTACCACACGGTAACACTGATCTCACTGAGACACAAAGTCTCATTCTCAAGAGAGACTGGTACAACTTGGTGGCCACAGAGAGAGTTTTTGTGGCCACGGACCATCAGGTCCTGGTTACTGTCGAACTCTGGATCTCATCTTATTTCATGAAATCTGAATCTGGTGTCGACTCTCTGTTGAATCCGTTTGTCTTCAACGATGAACATTTGTTACAAAGTTAAAATAACTGAAATCAGAAGTTTTATATTATATTAGTTTTGATATCTGAACAGAATCTGGTCAAAAGTATTTTTTCCATTTTTCTCATGAGTCAGTTGTTTGTTTGTATCAGGATCCAGCAGCAGAGACCAGGCCTCTCCTGAATCTGGACCTGAACCCAGCTGTGTGTCCATGAAGAGTGACCGGTCTATGGGTTGCCCTATCAACTTTAAAGGTGGACAAGCTGCTGATGGAAGGTAATAATGTTGAATGTTGGGTCCCATCATTGGTATATTCAGGCTTTACACGAGTAAACTGGCCTTGAGTTCCTTGATAGTAGACTGGACAGCAGATATATCCCAAAGACTGCAGTCAAATATCTGTCCAATGCTCATGACTAGCTTCTCAGAGATAGATGGGGTTGGGGTGCCATCCAGAGCACTAGCGTAGCCAGAAAAACAGCTGTGGGTGTGCATCAGAAAAACTGCATATGCCACATGTTCCAGAGGTGGACTTGGACTGAAATTCAGCCCAGAACTTTGAGATGGAGAGGCCATTTTACATGAGCACCGAGAAGGCGCGAGCTGGATTTTTTTTGGCAGTTTAACACTAATACAGTCACCCCAGCTGCCACCTCAGTATATAGCCTATATATGAAAAGTTGTGACTGGTTGGAAATTCAACCGAGCGAAAATCTGATGTCCGAGTCCAAGTGAATGCAGCAAGAGATGATGCTGCCAGCTGCTGCTCCGTGTTCTACCGGCCTTGGCAGCTTCTTGTGCAGCCTCTCCTGGTCCCGGCCGCACGCATCGACTGCTCATGACTTTTTTTCCTGCTAAATGTGTTTGTAGGGTTGCCAACTTCCACTAGTAAAAATAAAGAACGGCTGCTGATGGATAGTGGTGGGTAGTTTAGTAATAGTAACTTGTTTTAGTATGGTTATGATTAAATATTCATTCTGCATCTGAGTTTTGGGTGTTCCAGCTGCCTCTTTGGATGGCACAGGTACACTCTGGCACACCCATGGCTACGCCATTGATCCAGACAGAAGCAGAATTTAACCACAGCTCTGCCATTATGCAGTACCAGGGACATGGATTCATTCTTGCCTGAATAAGAAGTTGTTGTTTTTCAAACCCTGTTAGATCCATCTGCTGTCTCAGCTGCCTTGACCAACTTTGTCACAAGGACAGAAGGACGGCTGTGATGGTGCAACCAGTTGTTATCTCTTTCTTGAAGTGAGGCCAGTGTGAAGACATTGTCTCAGAAGTGACTCTCAGGGCTGGAGTTACTGTAGTTGTTAAGGATGAAGTCCATGATCTTTCCAGCAACATAATGTGGGTTCAGGAGAGTTTGTGAGGTATGGACCTTTATGCATGCAATTAGTGTACGAGCCGCTCTACGTCCTGAGCCACAGCTGCAGGCGATACTGCAAATGCATGTCACACTTGTTGCCATTAATTTGTTTGTCAAGATCATTGTCCTGTGGTCCATCTTGCTGAGGTGGTCATCCTCCCCCGTCTCAGAGACCTCTGGGACTATCTGTTAGGTCCGTCTGCAGCAAGCTTGAATTCTTCCTCACTGGAATAAGCAGGTTGGGCTGATAAGCCTTCCTGCCCCTGGTGGCATCTTCCTGAACTGCCAGCTGTCTCTCCAGTCATCACCAACCTGTTCTTGGTCATCTCCAAGTCTGTTCCAAGGCATCACTAGCTAACCAGGCTTGGTGATTTTGAGATATACCCAACGGTACACTTCATCACATCAGCAGTGATGTGATCTTTCAACATTGGACACCCTCTCCCAGGTGACCCAGCCCACCTTGATCAGACACCATAGATCACTCCCTCTGATCCATCACCATCTGGATCGTTCAGCAGCCTCTGATGTGATGCTGATGGCTCGATGATGACCAGCCAAGTCTCTACATCCAACATCCACAGTTACACAGCAAGTTTTCCATCCCTGCCTCTGGCACAGCTCTAACATCTCCTGACATTAGGTCCTCTTTCTCTTGTGGGACCCCCCAGTAGGACGCTTTCAGGCCTTAGTAATGTAGGTGCTTTTATACCCCCCCACTCTACCTCCTGAGCCACAGCTGCCCTTTCATTCTGCCGTCATCTCAGAACACCTTTAGTTAGCTGCAGATTTGAATCATTAAATGTTCTTAAACTTGATGTTTTTTTCCACAGAGTTGGTCAGGAGAGCTCAGAGGGCCTCGGTGGTCAGTCTGCCCAGCAGCATCAAACAGAACTGGACTCCATATTTATGGTGTGTACATGTACAGACAAACATTTCACTATTAACTACATCAACCACACATTAAATGCTAAACTACCATTCAGGTCCTAACAGTCTCCATGCTGCTCTGTTCAGACCAGCAGGCCTTCAGACTGACAGATGAATCACATGTTGTGTTCTTTAAATTAAATGTTCAGTTATCGTTCTGTTCCAGCTGCTGGAGGACAACATCGTCACTTTTGTGAAAAACGAGCTAAAGAAGATCCAGAAGGCTCTGAGTCAGATTACCAGAATGCGTAGAGAGTCAGCGGGAGGATGGAGGAGGTATTGGATTGTGAGGAGGAGGAGCAGAGAAGGAGCAGGAGAGAGGCTTTTCTGAAGATCACACTGAACTTCCCTGAGGAGGATGAAGCAGGAGGAGCTGGCTGACTGTCTGCAGAGCAGTAAGAGGATTTTAACAGATTTAACATGATGGAAAGAGGAAATGGAGACAACATGGGAGAAGTTTACATTTAAAACTCTGCTGTTAATATGCTGCACACATCTGCATCAGATCAGAGGCTGTTTGTCCTCCACTGATGAGCTGAATAAAACTGATGGAGGAGGATAAACTAAATGTTTAGAATATCTGATCTTCTGTAGGATCCACTGACTGATTTCATTTCTTGTTTGTTTGTTCAGAACTGTTGTTCCAGTGTGCAACGTAAACTCAAATCTAACCTGAAGGAGAAGTTCCAGTGTGTGTTTGAGGGGATCGCTAAAGCAGGAAACCCAACCCTTCTGAATCAGATCTACACAGAGCTCTACATCACAGAGGGAGGGACTGCAGAGGTCAATGATGAACATGAGGTCAGACAGATTGAAACAGCATCCAGGAAACCACACAGACCAGAAACAACAATCAGACAAGAAGACATCTTTAAAGCCTCACCTGGAAGAGATGAACCAATCAGAACAGTGATGACAAAGGGAGTGGCTGGCATCGGGAAAACAGTCTTAACACAGAAGTTCACTCTGGACTGGGCTGAAGACAAAGCCAACCAGACATCCAGTTCATATTTCCATTCACTTTCAGAGAGCTGAATGTGCTGAAAGAGAAGAAGTACAGCTTGGTGGAACTTGTTCATCACTTCTTTACTGAAACCAAAGAAGCAGGAATCTGCAGGTTTGAAGAGTTCCAGGTTGTGTTCATCTTTGACGGCCTGGATGAGTGTCGACTTCCTCTGGACTTCCACAACAAGGAGATCCTGACTGATGTTACAGAGTCCACCTCAGTGGATGTGCTGCTGACAAACCTCATCAGGGGGAAACTGCTTCCCTCTGCTCGCCTCTGGATAACCACACGACCTGCAGCAGCCAATCAGATCCCTCCTGAGTGTGTTGACATGGGACAGAGGTCAGAGGGTTCACCGACCCACAGAAGGAGGAGTACTTCAGGAAGAGGTTCACAGATGAGGAGCAGACCGGTAGCATCATCTCCCACATCAAGACATCACGAAGCCTCCACATCATGTGCCACATCCCGGTCTTCTGCTGGATCACTGCTACAGTTCTGGAGGAGGTTGTTGAGGACCAGAAAGAGAGGAGATCTGCCCAAGACCCTGACTGAGATGTACATCCACTTCCTGGTGGTTCAGTCCAAAGTGAAGAACGTCAAGTATGATGGAGGAGCTGAGACAGATCTACATTGGAGTCCAGAGAGCAAGAAGATGATCGAGTCTCTGGGAAAACTGGCTTTTAATCAGCTGCAGAGAGGCAACCTGATCTTCTATGAATCCGACCTGACAGAGTGTGGCATCGATATCAGAGCAGCCTCAGTGTACTCAGGAGTGTTCACACAGATCTTAAAGAGGAGAGAGGACTGTACCAGGACAAGGTGTTCTGCTTCGTCATCTGAGTGTTCAGGAGTTTCTGGCTGCTCTTCATGTCCATCTGACCTTCTTCAACTCTGGTGTCAATCTGATGGCAGAAGGACAAACAACATCCTGGTTGTCTGAAGTGTTCGGAAGGCAAATCCACACGTTTCTACCAGAGTGCTGTGGACGAGGCCTTACAGAGTCCAAACGGACACCTGGACTTTGTTCCTCCGCTTCCTCCTGGGTCTTTCACTGCAGACCAATCAGACTCTCCTACGAGGTCTGCTGACAAAGACAGGAAGTAGCTCACAAAACAATCAGAAAACAGTCCAGTACATCAAGAAGAAGATCAGTGAGGATCTCTCTGCAGAGAAAAGCATCAACCTGTTCCACTGTCTGAATGAACTGAATGACCATTCTCTGGTGGAGGAGATCCAACAGTCCCTGAGATCAGGACGTCTCTCCACAGGTAAACTGTCTCCTGCTCAGTGGTCAGCTCTGGTCTTCATCTTACTGTCATCAGGAGAAGATCTGGATGTGTTTGACCTGAAGAAATATTCTGCTTCAGAGGAGGCTCTTCTGAGGCTGCTGCCAGTGGTCAAAGCCTCCAACAAAGCTCTGTACGTGGCCACAAAACTTTCCACATTAAATGTAGTTTTTCTTATTCAGAACAACAACAACAAAAACTGTTTGTAATTGTTTCTTGTGTATTGCTGATTCTTCTTCAGACTGAGTGGCTGTAACCTCTCAGAGAGAAGCTGTGAAGCTCTGGCTTCAGTTCTCAGCTCGCAGTCCTCCAGTCTGAGAGAGCTGGACCTGAGTAACAACAACCTGCAGGATTCAGGAGTGAAGCTGCTCTCTGCTGGATTGCAGAGTCCACACTGTAAACTGGAAAATCTAAGGTCGGTGTTCAGCTATTTGACAATGATGACCCTGTGAGCTGTTATTTACTTTTTATTGAATCTTCTTAGGTTGAGTGGCTGTAACCTCTCAGAGAGAAGCTGTGAAGCTCTGTCCTCAGTTCTCAGCTCCCAGTCCTCTCGTCTGAGAGAGCTGGACCTGAGTAACAACAACCTGCAGGATTCAGAAGTGAAGCTGCTGTCTCCTGGACTGAAGAGTCCACACTGTACACTGGAAACTCTCAGGTTGGTGTTCAGCTATTTGACAATTATGACCCTCTGAGCTCTTATTTACTTTTTATTGAATCTTCTTAGGTTGAGTGGCTGTAACCTCTCAGAGAGAAGCTGTGAAGCTCTTCCTCAGTTCTCAGCTACCAGTCCTCTAGTCTGAGAGACCTGGACCTGAGTAACAACAACCTGCAGGATTCAGGAGTGAAGCTGCTATCTGCTGCACTGAGGAGTCCCCTCTGTACACTGGAAACTCTTAGGTGTGGATTCAGCTGTTTTAAAAGTTTACCCAACTAGCTGTTATTCACTTTTTATATTTGATATGTGAATTGACTGACTAAATATTTTCTTCAGACTGAGTGGCTGTAACCTCTCAGAGAGAAGCTGTGAAGCTCTGTCCTCAGTTCTCAGCTCCCAGTCCTCTAGTCTGAGAGACCTGGACCTGAGTAACAACAACCTGCAGGATTCAGGAGTGAAGCGTCTGTCTGCTGGAGTGAAGAGTCCACACTGTAAACTGGAAACTCTCAGGTTTGTGTTGGACTATTTGAAAAATGATGACCCTCTGAGCTCTTATTTTTCTTCATATATATCATTGGATGGACATTTTATTTAGAGGCTTTACATTGTCAGATAGAAGCTGTGAAGCTCTGTCTTCAGTTCTCAGCTGCCAGTCCTCTAGTCTGAGAGAGCTGACCTCAGTAACAGTTCAATTAAAATAATGAGCTTTTCAGTCCCTTTTATGATCCTGTATTAAATGTGGCAGCAATATCGTACTGAAGGGGTTTGCTGACTCAGGAGCTCGTCACCAGTATAAAACACAGAAACTTGACTTGGATATATAAAGCCCAGTTTAATTACAGTCCTTTAATTATATTAATCTATAGTCTAACGTGTGTGGTCTAAAGAGAATAAAGCCCCAACACTAACGAAACAAGTCATCGGTGAGAGTTGGATCGTAGATCAACTAATAAATTAAGAGGTTTTATTCAGGCTCATTACAACAGTCCAGTACAATGGCTCCATTTCTGCTGAAGTCACACCAATCAGGATATTGATCTCACCCTCCATCTTACCCTCACTCATCACCAAGACCCCAAAATACTCTTCACATGGGGCAGTGACTCACTCCTAACCCAAATGGACCGCTACACCATTTTCTGGTAGCGTGCTATGGCCTCAGACTTGAAGGTGCCCCAGTGATCACTGGAGGTCACAGATAAATTCAACCTTCAGAACATCATCATCCCCAACAGACGGAGATGCAATCCTGAGGCCATGAGGACACTATCCATCCCCCGGCTACCTATATATCGTGTTGCTGACCACAACTCCAAGCAGCCTCCTACACAACAGAACTAATTTAATTTAGAGAGTTTACTCTGTGTGTGTTTGTGTGTTTTTAGTCTGTCAGGCTGTCTGATCACAGACGAAGGCTGTTCTTCTCTGGCCTCAGCTCTGAGCTCCAACCCCTCCCATCTGAGAGAGCTGGACCTGAGCTACAATCATCCAGGAGACTCAGGAGGGAAGCTGCTGTCTGCTGGACTGGAGAATCCACACTGGAGACTGGACTCTCTCAGGTATGGACAGAAAACAGACTGGACACTCTCATGTATGGACAGACAACAGACTGGACACTCTCAGGTGTGGACAGATGGACAAACAGAAAGACATCAGCAGCTCTCACACTGTCTCTCTGTCCCTAACTGAGGAGCTCTAGTTCATGTTTAATGGAGGATATGAGTGAAGCTGTATGAAGTTGATTGTGACTGTGTTTCCTCCTGCAGGCTGGACCATGGTGGACAGCAGTGGTTGAGACCTGGTCTGAGGAAGTGTGAGTGTGTTTTAAGTTTGATTTATTTATTTAATGCCAAAAGGATAGTTTTCAACTGATGTCCGTCGGCCTGATGTGAAATTAGTCTTTAAAACACAACAACATGTAAAATTAGAACCAGAGAAAGCAGAACATGAACAGCTGAACAGGATAAAAAGTCTAGAGAAGTAAGGCATCATCATATCCATCTTATTCCTACCCATGATGCCTTGCGAGAATTATGGGTGCAACTTCCGGCGCGTCATTTAACTGAACCAGAACCGTTGTTTTCCCATGGTTACGTTACACTTATCCTCTCTCCTAGAGCGATTGTATTAATAAATCTAGTAAACATGTGTGAACACCACCTATTACAGCTCCAACAGGATAATGTGATCATAGTTCTGCCTTCTACTATGGAGGGATGGAGGAGGACCTGAAGAAGTGGCCTCAGATAACCTACACTAGCATATTTAGCTACGTTATTGACTCCGTTGCTACAGACGGTGAAGAGATGAACAATCTGAAAAGCTCTGAGGCAGATCAGTACTTCCACAGTAAAAAGGTTTAGTTTTCTACACACAGATAACTGTACTTAAACTATCTTTAGTCTAATGCTGTCCAGCACTCTGTGCCATAAACTGCCTTACATTTTAAACTGTACAGAAAATAGTCAAAGTAACTGGCTGTCATTAAACAGACGCTACAATGATGAGTCTTCCCTACACATGAAATCATACCTGATGTTTCCTGGCTCTGCTGTCGGTCCTTTAAAGGACCCAACGTCTCTTCTCTGCTGCTCTTTATAGCCCAACCACAGAGTAGGATACAGGTTTTCCTCCGTTGGCTTTTAGTCCCACTAAATGAGCTGAGCTCACATAACAAGGGTTTATGGTGGTCTCTTCAAGTTTAGGTTTCTCAGCCACATTCTTCTGGATTCCTCGTCTGTAGGTCGGCGATGGAAACTGGACCGTTGGTCACAACAACAATCCTTTTTTCTTTGGGTGCATGTTCAACACACTGTTGAGGAAGCCACAGATTTAGCTTTGTCTGGTTGTTAGTACAGCTGCAAGCAGCTCAACAAGTACCAGAGCTCCACAAGGACATTTTAGAAAATGTGAATTTAACGTTGGTTAAATATGTGTTAAAAAAAAGCGCCGTTGGTGGCTAGCCACTGTCGTTAGCCTCTATGGTTAGCCACTATGATTGGCCTCTATGGTTAGCCTCTATGGTTAGCCACTCTGGTTAGCCACTATGGTTAGCCTCCATGGTTAGCCTCTGTGGTTAGCCTCTATGGTTAGCCACTATGGTTAGCCTCTATGGTTAGCCTCTATGGTTAGCCTCTATGGTTAGCCACTATGGTAAGCCACAATGATTAGCCTCTATGGTTAGCCTCTATGGTTAGCCTCTATGGTTAGCCACTATGGTTAGCCACTGTGGTCAGCCTCTGTGGTTAGCCTCTATGGTTAGCCATTATGGTTAGCCTCTATGGTTAGCCACTATGGTAAGCCACTATGATTAGCCTCTATGGTTAGCCTCTATGGTTAGCCATTATGGTTAGCCTCTATGGTTAGCCACTATGGTAAGCCACTATGGTTAGCCTCTATGGTTAGCCACTATGGTTAGCCTCTATGGTTAGCCTCTATGGTTAGCCTCTATGGTTAACTATGGACTGACTCAGCATGTGACGGAGCCCACACACAATAGGGGACACACTTTGGACTTAATCATATCAAAGGGCCTGAACATTTTCAAGGTTGTAGTGATGGATGTTGCTCTGTCTGATCATTCCTGTGTCTTCTTTGAGAGTACTCTTCCTGTGCACAGGAATGATCAGACAGAGGTAATCACAAAAAGGTATATCACTGAAAATACCAGTGATCAATTTGTTCAGGCTTTCTCTTCCACACCCACCCTCCCCTGGACCTCTGTCAATGAGCTTGTAGATAATTTCAATTCTAAAATTACAAATGTTATTGATACCATTGCACCCACCACGGTGAAGACTGTCTCTGGTAATAAAAAATATCCAGGAGAAATGCCATGTTGGTAAGAAATGAAACAAGACTCGGTCTAAACCAAGTATATGGCTGGACCGTATGGTTAAGTCTGTGAATTTGTAGCTAAATTGTTATACAAATAGTCAATGGTCATGTCTATAATGTTTTGTGAACAGTTTTTTTCCACTTATATCTTAATGTTTGATTGAAAGCCAACTTATAATGAAGCAAATGGCATTCAGTAATAATAAATTGTTACATTTACTAGTCAGTATATTATACATTTTATACAAGGTGAAAAGGTATTAGCATGACATACATTATGCAAGGTTAAAAGTATTTCAGTTTTTTATTAAAGCATGTGTATCAAAAGCATTCATCATATAAGTGGTGTTCAATATATACATACGTTGCGAAAGTTTATCAGCGTTGAGATATCCCCGCTGTCATCGCTGACGTTGTTGTTGCCGTATTTATTCCTAGATGTAGTGTTAATGGAGCATCTGGAGTGTTAACGTAGCCTGGCATTGATCGATCCGAACTCCGTTCAGAAAACAAGCATTTTAAAAGTTGTTTGCTTGTTGTGTTGCGGACAGACTTGACAAAGAATGAATTCAGACTTTTTACAAATCGATATATTTATGTTGTTATTTCGGCTTCATTTTGATCTGTTTATTGCAATTAAATCACCGCACAGTCTGTTTATTTTGGGTTCATACCGCAGTAGTGACGTGTGGCTGCTAGATAGTCAGTTCATGGCGGAAATGGAGGAAAGCGAGGAGAAAATTTGCGAACATAACGTAACTTAAACGAAAATAAACAATAGCACATGCACAACAACAGCACTATGTAATGTTACATTGAACCGCTGACACGCTCCCAGAAAACGTAAACACAGAACTGTTCTCCGCCTTTTCATTTTGAAAGAGCAACGACCAATGAGGAAGCTCCAGCAACTCCAGCCGACCAATCCTGCAACTTCATCACTCAGTCAGTCAGTCAGTCAGTCAGTCAGTCAGGGACATACTTTTTGCGTTTGTAGGGCTGCCCTCTGCGGTCCAGCCTAAAAGAGAGTGTCGAAAAGCTGAACGCCAGTGGCGGGAAAACAAATCTACAAGTTCATTATGAAATCTATAAAGAGAGACTTTGCATTTATAATTCAGAACTGAGAAATGCAAGGCGGCCCTTCTTCTCTGACATCATCACCAAAAACAACAATAATGCACGTGCCCTGTTTGCTACTGTCGACAGGCTAACAAACCCTCCTGTGTCAGTAGCCTCTGAACTTTTATCCATCAGGGCCTGCAATGAATTTGCCTCCTTTTTCACAGAAAAAATTCACAAAATCAGACAAGCAGTCACTTCCTCCTTATCAGGTACAGGATGTGTGTTGCCCCTGCGTCCACTTAAACCTAGTGCAAATAACATGACACAATTTTATCCAATAAACCAGACATACCTGGAGGAAATTATACAACATCTAAAATCCTCCTCCTGCTGCCTTGACATTCTGCCAACAGGCTTTTTCAAAGAAGTATCAGATTGTATGGTCTCAGAGCTTTTACAGATTGTTAATGCATCTCTTGTTTCAGGAGTCTTCCCACAGGCCCTGAAATCTGCCTCCAGCAAACCGCTCCTCAAAAAGAACAATTTAGACTCATCATAGTAAATAACTAAAGACCGATATCAAATCTTCCATTCTTGGCTAAAATAATTGAAAAAACAGTTTTTACAATTAAATAGCTTTCTGGCACTAAACAACTCTTTTGACGTCTTCCAGTCAGGTTTCCGACCGCACCACAGCACTGAGGCTGCTCTTTTTAAGGTCTTCAATGACATCCGATTGAAGAAGACAGTGGTAGAATTTCAGTTTTAGTTTTACTGGATCTCAGTGCTGCATTCGACATGGTTGACCATAATATATTACTAGACCGACTGGAAAACTGGGTGGGTATTTCTGGCACAGCACTCAGCTGGTATAGATCCTACTTAGAAGACAGGGACTGCTTTTTGTCTATAGGTAATTGCAAATCTGAACTGAACAAAATGACATGCGGAGTTCCCCAAGGCTCCATCTTGGGGCCTCTTTTGTTTAACATCAACATGCTCCCACTGGCTCAGATTTTGGATAACGACAAAATAAATTACCATAATTATGCAGACGACACACACATTTACATAACTCTATCACCAGGAGACTACAGTCCAATACAAGCACTGAGTGAGTGCATTGAACAAGTCAATAATTGGATGTGCCAGAATTTTCTTCAGTTGAACAAGCTGAGGTCGTAGTTTTTGGAGCCAAAGAGGAAAGCTTAAAGGCAAGTGCTCACCTTCGATCTGTAATGTTAAAAAGCATGGACCAAGCCAGAAATCTTGGTGTAGTCATGGACTCTGACCTGAGTTTTAACAGCCACATTAAGACAATTACAAAGACAGCCTACTATCACCTGAAGAACATAGCAAGAATTAAAGGACTGATGTCTCAGCAGGATTTGGAAAAACTAGTCCATGCATTTATCTTCAGCCGACTTGACTACTGTAACGGCGTCTTTACTGGTCTTCCTAAAAAATCTATAAGACAGCTGCAGCTGATTCAAAACGCTACTGCTAGAGTCCTCACTAAGACCAAGAAAGTGGATCATATCAGTCCAGTTCTGAGGTCTTTACACTGGCTCCCTGTCTCTCAGAGAATTGATTTCAAAATACTCCTGCTGGTTTACAAAGCACTAAATGGTTTAGGGGCCAAAATACATTTCTGATCTTCTGCGATGTTCTGAACCATCCAGACCTCTCAGGTGGTCTGGATCAGGTCTGCTAAAACTAAAAATGCAGAATCAGCGTTCAGTTTTTATGCACCAAATATTTGGAACAAGCTCCCAGAAAGCTGCAGGACCGCTCCAACTCTTAGTTTCTTGTTTGCTGCCTTTTATTAAACCAAATAATTATATTATACTGCACAATAACTTTTTCTCTTGTGTGTTATACTCTATTTTAGCTTTTATCCTAGCTTTTATTTTTAGCTTGTTTTTATTTTTTAATCTGTAACGTTTTTAATGTAGCTTACTGCTTCTTCTGTTACCTCACCTGAAGTTACGCCCATAATCATTTCTACAGTAACGCCCCCCCCCCCCCCCAGAATAAGAAGGATAACATGCAGACAATTAATGCAACACAATATCAAGCAGACATCAGCACAGTCAGTTGAAACATGACAACATAGAATCACATCATATTACAGAAGTAAACCAAGCGGAGGGTAGAGGACTGAAAACATTTACTCAAGTAAAAGTACAATTACTCCCATAAAAAATACTAAAATATTACCATTTCACAAACCTACTCAAGTAAAAGTATGTAAGTACTTGGTCAATAAAGTACTCAAAGTATGGAAAGGTATTTTCAGGTATTATCAGGTATTTTTGAATAAATCTAAAATTGTCTAGGTTGAATTTTGTTTTTGCAACAACTTCTTTAGAGGAGCCGAGTGTTGGATTTAGTGACATCTAGTGGTGAGGTTGCAGATTTCAACAAACTGATTAAGTGAATGGGTAAAACCCAGAAGAATCTCTAGAGCCACAGTTTGGTTTGTCCGTTCTGGGCTACTGTAGAAACATGGAGGAGCAACATGGAGGACTCTGTGAAGAAGACCTGCTCCCTATGTAGATATGAAGGACTCATTCTAAGCTAACGGAAACACAACACCACAGGTGGATACACACTAATGAAAGCATACTTATTAATATTATATTACATTTCTGATAATAGATCACCTAAATGTTACACCATGTTCCTTTAAAAGTCGAGCCAGAAGAGACAGAAAGCTGACTTTTCTTCTTCTTTTGAAGTTCACTGACATTAGAGAAGAGCTGTGTTGCTTCACATGCTGCTCGTAAATGGTCTTGTATTTATATACAGTAGCTCCTTTCTAGTCTTCTGACCACTCAAAGCTCTTTACACTACATGTCAGCATTCACCCATTCACACACACATTCATACACTGATGCCAGAGGAAGGCAAGGAGCCAACCTGCCCATCAGGATCTGATCTAAATACTCATTCACACACCGATGGTTCAGCCTTCAGGAGACATCTGGGCTTCATTTGCTCAAGGACACTTCAACATGTGAG
The DNA here is from genome assembly GCA_916701645.2 of Sebastolobus alascanus. Classification (NCBI taxonomy): domain Eukaryota; kingdom Metazoa; phylum Chordata; class Actinopteri; order Perciformes; family Sebastidae; genus Sebastolobus; species Sebastolobus alascanus. The sequence continues at coordinate 97,605 of CAKAOJ020001187.1, forward strand.
CAGAGGACCGGGGATCGAACCACCGACATTCTGATTGTTATGTTATTATATTATATTATAATATGAGTGAGTTGAGGTGGATTTCCCCTCTAGTTCCTCCCTGAATGGGAGACCTGGGATCAGATGTACGACACACAAATACTATAAAAACTCTATTTTTCACACATGAACTGGTATTTCTATAACAGAACATGTGCACATCACACTGACTTCAGACCAGCGTACACATGGTTTCTACAGCCGGCTGCAGGTGATACACAGTTTGTTTTAATCTGGTCCCGGGTCAGTGAAAACCACCTTGAAGCCAGATGGTGGACCTTCAGCCCTCTGATATTCATGAACTCAGTTCAGCTTTTTGGAGCATTTTGGACGATCAAATCCAGACTGTGGAGAAACTTTCTGCAGCAGACGACAGTTTGAGATTTGATGTTCAAAGGTGTGCACATTGTGCTAAATGTGAGCTCTTTGGTGGAGCTAATCAGCGTTTTAGAAAGCAGATGGTTCAGAGCTGCTTTGTGCTGCAGTGGAAGATGATGAGCCAGTTTTATTAGTGAGACTTTATTCAGTACCGGATCATCAGCTGTCGTCCTCGGGTCCACACCAGAACCACAGTAGAACACCGTCAACATGTTGACTCTCATGTTGAGGAACTGTTCATGCTGTTAGAACTGGATTGTTGAATTTCTAGTTAAAGGTTGTTAAACGTCGTTCACAGTTGAATATAAGATGTCAGTTTTCTTTCAGTAATTGTCAGTAGAGTTGTTAATAAATCACCAGATGTTAACCTGCAGCTGTATTGTGTCTTCTTCTCTCCATCAGATGTCTGTGAACTGGAACTGGACACAAACACAGTACACAGAAGACTCAAACTGTCTGACAACAACAGGAAGGTGACATATGTGAAGGAGTATCATTCATATCCTGATCATCCTGACAGATTTATCTCCCGTCCTCAGCTGCTGTGTAGAACTGGTCTGACTGGTCGCTGTTACTGGGAGGTCGAGTGGAGAGGATGGGTTTCTATATCATTGAGTTACAGAGGAATCAGCAGGAGAGGACACGGTAAAGACTGTATGTTTGGATTGAATGATCAGTCCTGGAGTCTGATCTGTTCTGATGGTCGTTACTCTGTCTGGCACAAGAACAGAGAAACACCCATCATCACCTCCTCCTCCTCCTCCTCCTCCTCCTCCTCCTCCTCCTCCTCCTCCTCCTCCTCCTCCTCCTCCTCTGGTAGAGTAGCAGTGTATTTGGACTGTCCTGCTGGCACTCTGTCCTTCTACAGAGTCTCCTCTGACACCCTGATCCACCTCCACACCTTCAGCACCACATTCACTGAACCTCTTTATCCTGGGTTGGGTTTGGGTTGGGTCTGGCCTTATGGTTCCTCAGTGTCTCTGTGTCCTCTGCAGGTCTGAGTCTCTCTGTGGACTGAAGTCAAAGTTCAGTGTGTTCACCATCACACTCACTCAAACACAAATCATTCATCTGTCATCTGTTGATTATCAACATTCATCATGAACTCTTTTATATCTTGAATTATCCTGTAATGTAATGAATGTAATACAGTCATATATTCAATATTTCATGTTTCTAATGTTTCTAAATGCTTTTAATAAAATCTGTAGTTTTCTTTGGTTCATTTGATCACTTTCATCATTTCTCTCTTTACTGAGACATTGGACATCATCAGCTGTTAGCCTCAGGTGTTCTGTATCAGGGAACTAATGAATGAACATGTTGTGGACTCTGGAGAGGGAGGAAGTCCAGCCCCCATCCAGGACTCTGGTTCCAGATCTGCTGCTATGTGTAGAGGTCCGACCTTTTATTTTAGAGTTGATCTCAGCGCTACGGCGTAAAAACCAAAGACTGTATGTAAGAAGTGGACGTAGTCACCGCGACATCACCCGTTGGTTTGTAGACTTCCGTTTTGAAGCCTTGAGTCGGGCAAACAGCTGCAGGATTAAATTCCACCTTTTCACACTTCATCTCAACAACCCTCGCTAACACTAACTTGTCTCATTTCTTTGAAAACACACGTCTCTAAACACTTGTACTGTTACACTCAACATGCTTTTAGTTATTAGTTTAAAAGGGAAACTCTCCCAGTTCTGGATGATATTGAGCTCTCGCTGCTACGTGGTGTGAATTCACTTATTGTGAGTTGCTTTGGACAAAAGCTTCTGCCAAATGAATGTAATGTGATGTAATGTGGTGAATAGCTGCAGGTTGAGTTAGCTACAAGCTAATGTTACTACAAAATAAAACAAGTAAAAGCTAGCTGGTTAGCTTTCTTACCTTACCTTGTCTCTGTGTTCCCTCGAAGGTCGGCTCTGTCACAGATGAACGACGACGAGAAATCACAAGTTACCCAGACGCAGCGACGCGGTTCTAGTTTTGGTTTGAGGTTTATTAGTTTTGACTCATTCCTCCATCACACACACAAACACTGACCTGTTTGTCCAGGCGGGGGCTTGATCCACGTCTCCGTGTTGAAGGGAGGCGTCCTTCTCCACCGGACCATCGTCAGGACACAAACCATTTAGTTTTAAACAACTAAACCATCTCCATGACAACCGAGCACCTAAACCCACCGAGGAAGACCACCAGATGTGGCTGAAAGCTTCACAAACATAAGTTGGACCTTGTGTGGAGAACTTGTGGTGATCGTTCTGATCAGCTGAAGTTCTCATCAGAACTGGAATGTGGTCCGGATCGATGAGTTCAGTTCCGGAGGACCACAGTGAATATTTGACTCCCCTCCCCCCCCTGTATGGTTCATCCTGTCTGAATGGGGCTAAAGACAAGCTCTGTAAAACAACAGGAACCTGTTCAGACTTTTACCAGATAAATATGGACTCAGTCAAAGCTCATCACAGCCAGCCAGTCCTGATAGCTCAGCTGGTTAATGAGCAGCTTTGTTGAAGTTGTGGGTTCAAGTCCTCTCTGCTCCTTTAAATCTTTAATCTCTCACCAGAGTTTATTTTGCATTAGAGTCCAACTACAAAACTATTAAACTTCAGCCTCATCATGTGACTCTGGAGGAGTTGTTAAAGTTCAGCCTCATATAAACTGATGTTCAGCAGAGTGCTTCATACTGCTGTATGAACGAGGCTTTAGAAGACAAAGAACAACTCTTTAAAGACATCAAGTCTCATCAGAGGTGTCATGGTTGCTGAGTGGTTACGACTCATACCTTCAGTCACAAAGTCACAGGTTCAATTCCAGCTGTGGACTGATATTGCAGGTCACTGTTGTTGGGACCTCACCATTCAAGATGGTGGCAAAGACATGATCTGCACTTCCCAGGATCCTTGAGTCACCCATTGAGTAACTCCACCCAGGGACTCAGTAACCATTCTATTGGCCTCTGTAGCCATGATGACTCATTCACAAGTACTTGTGAATTTCAGGCGGGATAAAACCAAGTCAACCTTTTAGTTCTGCCTCTTTCTGCTGCTCCTGGAACCCCTGCTGCCTGCAGAAGGGTCAGCTCCTGGCTTTCTCACCTAAGCTCTCCAGAGACTGCATGAAGAAGCAGCTCTGCTCTGGATGTCTTGTTAGCAAACAGACATGTACACAAGGAACTTCTAAGGCAGAAGACGCGAGTGCCTGCCTTTTTACCAGCTAACTTCAAGCAACAAGGAAGTTAGTACCAAGCTGCAGAAACAGGACTGGACCAGCTTCCCTCCAAACTGCATAACTGGATCTCACACAACAAGGACAACATCTTTGACCCTAGAACCACAGCTTTCTCCAGTCTGCTTTCTTCAACTCTTCTACTTGGAATTGCAACCTTTTCTTCCATGGATTGGTAACGTACTGGGCATATCTTAGCATTAGCAATTGCACACGGCTGAGCAAGACTGTTCAACTTAACTTCTGTGAATGTACCTGTATTGATATGTTTAATGTTATTCATTGAGTTTTACTGTTGTGATACTGTTGTAGTCAGGAGATTTGGTTTCCTTGCTTTGCCACATCTGATGTGTTTAGTTTATGTTTCACATAGACATAGGGTCTTGCCTGCAAACAAACCATCTTTTCTAACCCACTGCATTATCTGACACACATTAAGATCACTTACATAAACTGTGAATTGGTTTAAACACAAACATACACATTCAGAGAACCTCAACCCCCACATCAACACCCCCTTTGTCCTTCCTGAGCCCATGTGCTCTGAAGAACAAAGAGTTCTTGTGGTGACACCCTGGCGGCCATCTTTGATCCAGCCATCTTTGTAGTTTTACAGTGCTCGCCATATTGTTTGTAGGCCATGCAGACATCAAAGACAAGTAGCCATCTTGTCTTTGTCTCTCTCTCTCCCTCTCTCTCTTACACACACACACACACACACACACACACACACACACACACACACACACACACACATACACACATGCTCACACACCACTGTGTTTGGTTTGTTTAGTTTAGTTATTAAGTTAGATGAATACTGTGTTTCAAACCTTTATTGTCTTGTAAATAAATGTTTGTGGATTATACATGCTGGTCTGTTTAATATTGTACAAGAGTGAATAATGCCAACTGCTGCTGTGTCAAGAACTCCAAAATCCTTCAACCTTCACTATCTATTGATATAGTGATTTTTGGTTATAGTTGTTAATTTAATTGATAATCAACGTTCCAAGTTAGTATAGTTAACGAGACTTACCTATGAGACTACATTAATGTGCTATCATTTTCACTTTGTTTCAAAGACTGGTGCCCCGAGGATGATTTAATATACACTAAATCATATTATTCAATATAATTAATAATTATTCTGATAATTATTATTTACTTTTGATAACCATTTTAATGTCTTTTGAGCTTATGTACCAATGTAATTTGGTGCCCTGTTATTATTAATATATATTGATTATTTAGTAATATTATTTTTATTAATATTGATAATTATCTTTAATATTTTATATAACTAGACCAGCTCCTACCTGCATCCCTACATTATGGTGGCCCCGTGTGAGGCATAGCATTGTTGGCAAATTTTTCATAATTGTGCAATATTCATTTTCAGAATGATTTTTTGTCAAAACCCAAAATTTCATATTCCACTTCTGAACAAACCAAAAGTGTGATATTCTACACCACTAGTCTTCCACAGGAGTAGACGTCCAGCTTTACTTGTAAACAAATACACTGTGCTGAGAATAGTGATTTGAGAGATTGTGATTATTAACACTTTAACCTTTATAGTTTTAATTTAAGAACTTGCTATTGCTGCTAATTCAAGTGAACCTACTCTGTAGAACTTGAAAGAATTTTGTTTCAGCATTTGAGTACCACGTATTCAATGCATTCTAGTCAAGTTGTCAATTTGCTGTTAATCTAAGTGTTCCTTTAATGACACAGCGTGCCACTGGCCCTGTGTAACATAGAGAGCTTGTACCTTGCTGTCACTGCCATGCATTTCAGCCTGACTGAGTTAAATAGAGCCTGATAAGAGCCACAGTTTGCTACCAGCCCTGTGATATAAGTTTGCACCTAGCTGTTACTTTCACGTGTTCCAGCTTGAGTCACCTTTAAGAGACATCATCACAACTGTTACTGCCTTGCATCTCAGTTAGTGCATGTTCTAAGTGTGTAAGCAAACTTATTTTGTAAAACTGTGTTTACTTTTATTGGGTCCTTTTGTTTTATGCCCACTAGAGACACTAGTTGGTGCTGTAGCTGCCCCTCATCCACAGGAAGCTACCCCCATAGTGTAGGCCAGTACATTGTTTGTTAGGCTAGTGTACCTACTGCTACACTAAAAGGTGTCTGCCAAAGCAACACCATAGCCACAACATTGTTTTTTCTTTTGTACTAGACATCCTGTTTAGTTTCACCCTCCATTCCAGGCATACAATGGAGAACCCCTGTGTAGAGCTTTTTATTTCTTCCCTAGCACAGAGCCTAAACCCTGGCTGCCCTGAACTCATCAGCAGGTTGAGTTTCAGTGAGTGCAGGAAAGAAATAGAATCACTACTCACAGACAGGTGTGATGCGCAGACCGCATCAAAAGACTCATTATTGAAATGCTTGCTTCTGATTTTTCACAGGCAGACCAGTCTTGCCATTCAGAGCAAAGCAGGCCTGGAAAAGGAGGTAAGAACGCAAAATGCTTGTCTTCTCCATGAAGTTCAGACAGCAAACAAAAGATGATGAGTTACTTAGAAGACCTGCATTCAGCAGTCAGATCTTTGCTCACACAAACAAAAATTGTTAGGGCTTAGACTAGAATGTCTTTCCCCACCACAGCCTGTCAGTCATTGTGATTCTGGTTACTCCGATTCACACTCCTCATTTGATGAGAGGTTAACTCCCTCTCCACTAAGTGAAAGATTTCCAACTGACTCAAAGCCCTTGGGAATGAAGTCAGCTCCACTGAGAGACAGTGCTAACAGCTACCTGACTTCCCATTTTTCTGATACTGACAGTGAAGACACATATAGTTTATCTTCTAGAAGATACTCTGCCCCATGTTCTTCTCAGCCACTGAGAAATTACATTTTCATCTGTGCTCCTTCCTCCAAAAGTTCAGCCTGTTCAACCTCCTTTCCACTCTGTCACAAGGGTGATGACAGCTGTTCAGTCTCTGCTTCTCACCCAGAGAGAACTTTAGTATGTGATGCACAAGTGCATTGTAATGCTAATTTAGTCTCGCCTTCACCAGAAAGGACCCCACAGTGTCCCCGCCATGAAGTGCTGAGCTTATAGCTAAAGACGTTGAATGTTTTGATCCAGACAACTGTGATCACCACATTGATGACTACTTTAGAGAATTAGATCATAATCTAATTGACTTACCACACGCCACCCAAAGGGGGAAGGTTAAACTTGTGTGTAAAACCAGCTCTAAAACTGTGCACAAGTTTATACAGTCACAGCCTCCCAGTGTCAGAAATGACTACAGTGAGCTCCGTCATGCACTGATAGAAGAATTCTCTTCTACTGCTGACGTGACCTCAGCGATGTTTGCAGCCCTCCAAATTAAACATTCACGTAGTGAGAATCCTAGAGATTACTACAGACGTTTAAGGCATGCATACTTCCAAGGTAAAAATGCACCAGGCTTAGAAGAAAACCCCATCTTCAAGTCCTTGTTTTTGCAGAACCTGCACCCATGTGTCCGCACTCATGTGGTACTCAGGACGCGTCAGGTTAACCCCTCAATGCTTGAGATAAGGAAGATGACACAGATAGCTTGGGAAACTCTGGTCATTTCCAAAAGGGGGGGTAAATCAACTGAGCCCACCAGCTCAAACACTGACGTATTAATGCAACCTCAAAAGACCACCTTCACAACAGGTCGAAGGGGGTCACAAAAGGCTGCATAAGGACACTGAGCGTAACCGCCATGTTCCCCAGTTGCGTAGAGATAGGCGTTCACACAACAGAAGTGTTAGAAAGCCATACTCCGAAATTCTGTCCCAGAATTTGGCGTGACCGGTCTGACAATGACCACAGCATCTCTGACCACAGTTCAGACTCTGGAAATAACTTATCAGACAGTGATAACTACTCTGAGTTCCTCTCTGCCTCTGGCTACCTGGAGCGTTACAAACCCTGAGCCACGAGTAAAGCAGAAGAGCTCCAGAGTCATCTTCCCACGGTACTAGCTAACACATAGCTAACAGTGAGACAGATGCTAGTTGACGGTGCCTTAATTCTTTTTCCTTTTTTGCAGTTACTAGGGCAAACTTGAGTTTGTTAGCAACAGCAAAACTCTAAATTCTGATAGGACTCAGACACCACTGTTCAACTTTACAAGTACACTTGGACCAACTCCTTGGTAGTATCTTGTTTAGAGATCACTAGTGCAAAACACTAGCTTAGGACACCACATTATGGCATCACAGAACTAGTCATACACCTGTCCTCATATTTTTAGGTGGCACTCTCCGCACTCTCACCTTAACACCTCTTTACCTCTAACATTCCTGTTCTTCACTAACCTTATAAATAACAGAGAAACACTAGTTATGTATTTTATACAATACTATTGTTGTTGTTTATCTGGTTGTATTTGTAACTTAGGGACTGTTCTTGCTTACCCAAGATAGATAGTTTAACCAATGCCCAGTTGGTTAATGAACTGCCCAGACGTTACAAATTTGAATGAACTGTTGAATGAACTTTTTCCAATCATGGACTTAACGACTTTCGAGTTGTCCCCAGGAATGGAACTGTTCAACTCTCTAGCTTGTTCTTAAGGATGATGGACATCTTAAGACCAAAAAGGGGGGATGCTGGGACCTCACCATTCAAGATGGTGGCAAAGACATGAACCGGCTTCCCAGGATCCTTGAGTCACCCATTGAGTAGCTCCACCCATGGACTCAGTAACCATTTTCATTGGCTACTGTAGCATGATGACTTCATTCACAAGTACCTGTGAAATTCATGAAAAATAAAACCAGAGGTATCCCTTTGTCCTCTCTCTTTCTTGGCTCTCTTTTCTGCTGCTCCTCCTCAACCCGAGCTGACCTGCAGGAGGTCAGCTCCTGGCTTTTCTCACCTAAGCTCTCCAGAGACTGCATGAGGAAGCAGCTCTGCTCTGGATGTCTTGTTAGCAAACAGACATGTACACAAGGAACTTCTAAGGCAGAAGACACGAGTGCCTGCCTTTTGACCAGCTAACTTCAAGCAACAAGGAAGTTAGTACCAAGCTGCAGAAACAGGACTGGACCAGTTTCCCTCCAAACTGCATAACTGGATCTCACACAAGGACAACATCTTTGACCCTTGAACCACAGCTTTCTCCAGTCTGCTTTCTCCAACTCTTCTACTTGGAATTGCAACCTTTTCTTCCATGGATTGGTAACGTACTGGGCATATCTTAGCATTAGCAATTGCACACGGCTGAGCAAGACTGTTCAACTTAACCTCTGACAATGTACCTGTATTGATATGTTTAATGTTATTCATTGAGTTTTACTGTTGTGATATTGTTGTAGTCAGGATATTTTTTGGGTAGCTGGCTTTGCAGCATCTGATGTGTTAAATTATGCCACATAGACAAGGTCTTGAATGCAAACTAACCATCTTTTATAACCCACTGCATTATCCGACACACATTAAGATCACTTACATAAACTTTGATTTGGTTTACACACAAACATACACATTTAGAGAATCTCAACCCCCACATCAACACCCCCTTTGTCCTCCCTGAGCCCATGTGCTCCGAAGAACAAAGAGCCCATGTGGTGACACCCTGGTGGCCATCTTTGATCCAGGCATCTTTGTATTTTTACAGTGCTCGCTAAATTGTTTATAGGCCACGCAGACATCAAAGACAAGAAGCCATCTTGTCTTTGTCTCTCTCTCTCTCTCCCTCTCTCACTCACACACACACACACACACACACACACAAACACACACACACACACACACACACACACTGTGTTTGGTTTATTTAGTTTAGTTATTTAGTTAGATTAATATTGTGTTTTAAACCTTTATTATCTTGTAAATAAATGTTTGTGGATTACACATGCTGGTCTGTTTAATGTTGTACAAGAGTGAATAATGCCAATCGCTGCTGTGTCAAGAACTCCAAAATCCTTCAACCTTTACTATCTATTGATATAGTGATTTTTGGTTATAGTTATTAATTTAAATATTAATCAAAGTTCCAAATTGATAGTTAGTATATTTAACGAGACTAACCTATGAGACTACAGTAATTTGCTATCATTTTCTCTTTGTTTCAAAGAGTGGTGCCCCGAGGATGATTTAATATACATTAAATCATATTATTCAACATAAATAATAATTATTTTGATAATTATTATTTACTTTTGATAGGCCATTTTAATGTCCTTTTGAGCTTATGTACCAATGTAATTTGGTGCCCTGTTATTATTCAATATATACTGATAATTTAGTAATATTCATTTTAATATATTGATAATTATCTTTATATTTTCTAATAACTAGACCAGCTCCTATCTGAATCCCCTACACTGTCTTTATGTCCATATTCTTTGGTGTTTGGACCTGAATGACTCTGTTTGCTCCAGTTTGTTATAGGACTTTAGGAAGTTACAGTATGATGCTATACTGTTAGCATGATGTGAGCTCTAAACTGCTGGATGATACTAGTTTATTAAAGTGGTGGGGGTGGGGTACTTTTAGACAAAAGGCCTGGGGGAAGTTGAGCCTTTTATAATTACACATAATTAGATTATAGCTTCAACTTGTTATGTAAATATCAATGTAAACTGCAATGGTTCAATAAAGGATAAATTATCTGTGTGGAGTTAGCATGTTCTCCCTGTGTTAGCATGTTCTCCCCGTGTTAGTGTGGGTTTACTCCGGGTTCTCAGGTTTCCTCCCACAGTCCAAAGACATGCAGGTTAGGTTCATTGTTGGCTCTAAATGTCCCGTAGGTTTGAATGTGAGTGTGAATGGTTGTCTGTCCAGGATGGATGGATGATCATATAGGCTAATCAACTTTTACCCTTTTCTAGGACGTGATTGGTTCACGTTTTAGGATGCGTCACCATCTGTCGTGCTGCACTCATGAAAAGGGGTGGATCTCTAAAGAGCCACTGCCTTTAAGCACAATGTGGGGGGGGTTCTATGATAACCTCACTTCAGTGATAGACAGGTCAGATTGATAGATTAGGCGTACCGCATATGGCTCAATTTATCCCCTCTGAGGTTCAACTTGAGTCAAGAGAACACTTTTTTTTGGAAAGTCATATTTTGAAAACAGTTTATTTCAGATCCAAAGTGATTTTTCCCAAAGATGCAGCACATCCTGAAATATATGTACATGTTTTAGTTGGAGACATTACTGTCATTCCCTCTCTTTAAAAACACCTCAAGTAACAACTGGTTACACTCACCCCACTCTCCCCTACTGGCTGGTATATAATCTCTGTCTCTCTCTCCCCCCCTCTCTCTCTCTCTCTCCCCCCCCTCTCTCCCCCCCTCTCTCTCCCCCCCCCCCTTTCTCTCCCCCTCTCTCCCCCCCACCCCCCCTCTCTCTCCCCCCCCCCCCTCTCTCTGTCAGGTGACTTCTTCTGTAAACAGTATTTTACTTTCACTTTGTCCCATTGTGACTCAGATGTTTCCTCCGTGTTAATCTTTTGGTGACACTTTTCAGTGCTGAATGACTCTCAGCTGATCTCATGTTAGTTTCATCAAAGTGTAAAAAGCTGTTTGTGTTGAAGAGTTTAGCTCTGTGCTAACAGTTAGCTGTTAGCCACCGTGTTCAGGATCACCAGCTGCTCTAACTACAGTAGCTAACCATGCTAACCATGCTAACCATTATGGAGCTCAATATATAAGAAATGAAATGACAAACAGTGTGACAGGTCTGAAGGTTATCTGTTAGTGTGAAGACAAGAAGTGACACATTAAACATGACTGACACTCACTGATTATTCATGTTTCAAACTCATGACAGGATGTAAAGCAATCTAATGTTCATTCTTTACTGCAGTAAAAGTACAAATATAACACTGTAAAAGTACTTTGTTAGTGAGAGTTTAAGCTCTGCTCTGAAAACGTCACTCAGGTAAAAGTACACAAGTATTATCAGCCTAATGTACTTAAAGGGAGATTTTGACAACAACTATTTGCTATGTAAAGATATTAGTGGAGTAATGGCGTCCTGATGAGAGAATGAAGGAGAAAGAAGACATGTGAAGGGGGGGGGGGGGGGGGGGCATTTTGTTCTGGTCTGAGATGCTGGTGTTCTAGTGCAACATCTAGTGGCTCTGGATGTCATCTACAGAACCTTTAACGGATCAGCAGTAACTGTGACTGTTGTACTATAATACATGATATGAAGAGATTATTATTACTGATGCATTCAGGTGTAAGCTGCTTTTCACTGATTTGAACTGTTATATATAATATATAATAATAATAATAATAATAATAATAATAATAATAATAATGCATTTATTTATATAACACTTTTCAAAACAGATGTTATAAAGTGTTTCAGAGAGTAAAAGCAGATAAATGAAGTAAAACAATAAGGTAACTGTTAAAACAGAACAATAATAATGAAAGAGTAAAGTGGTAAAACAAGGTGATGAAACAAATGTGTTTATCAATATATATATTAGGGCTGTCAATCATTACAATATTTAATCAAGAGTAATCCTAAATTAATCACACGTTCACTATTTGTTCTAAAGGAACCTAAAAGGAAGATTTGTCAAGTATTTAATAATCTTATCAACATGGGAGTGGACAAATATGCTGCTTTATGCAAATGTATTTATATATTTATTTTTGTAAATCAGTTAACAACACAAAACAATGACAGATATTGTCCAGGAACCCTCACAGGTACTGTGAACCCATTTTCATTCACATATCTGGAGGTCAGAGGTCAAGGGACCCCTTTGGAAATGGACATTTAGTGTAAGTTTGGAGCGTTATTTAACCTCCTTCACTACAAGCTAGTCTGACCTGGTTGGTACCGATGGATTCATCAGGTTTACTAGTTTCATAAAAAAACAGTATCTTCACTCCAGCTTTAAAACTGAACCCGCTACAACCTAAAATTCACAGTTTGTGTTATGTGTTAAAGAAATGAATGTCTTCAGTGTTCTTCAGGAACATTATCAGTGTTATTGTTGTAGTGACAGAGTTCATCTCTCCCCGCAGGAGTGGACTCTGCTATGGATCAGTGTGAGGAGGGAGCCCCCCCCTCTAAAACCACTCAGAGCAAAGATCAGAGGTGAGATGACCATCTCTAACTGTCCTCCATCATATTCACACTCACTGTCAGACACTCAACTACTCTATATATATGGTTATAATATTAACTACTAACTACTGACTGGTTATAATATTAACTACTAAGTACTGAAGGGTTATAATATGAACTACTAACTACTGGATGGTTATAATATTAACTACTAAGTACTGAATGGTTATAATATTAACTACTAAGTACTGAATGGTTATAATATGAACTACTAACTACTGAATGGTTATAATATGAACTACTAACTACTGAATGGTTATAATATGAACTACTAACTACTGAATGGTTATAATATTAACTACTAACTACTGACTGGTTATAATATTAACTACTAACAACTGAACGTTTATAATATTAACTACTCCTGGATGATCAGTCACGGGTTTCCCGTCGTCTCAGGACGATCTTCCATGGGATCCTTTTGGTGACGCCAAGTTTGTAATGGAAATCCCGTCCATTTCCCTAGATGAGTCCTGATGAACGTTGAAATCACGATCTCAAACAGATGACATGTCTTTGTTGTATTTTATTCTTGCAAGAAGAGGCACTGGTTATACAGAGTCACACCGAGTCTGCAGAAGAGTGCGCCCCAGGAGAAAGTTACAATATGATTATATAGAAAACTACAACGGGGAGCTGTGGGAAAAAGAATTGTTTTACACAGATAAGGAGTTGTTTTTACACAGTGTCCCAGTGAAAGTCAACACTCAGTACTTTCCCACTACATGAGACAAGGAGAACACATTAGACAGAGTAGACAGTAACTTTCCACTGTTGCATAAAGAGACATCGCTACCTACATAGTAATTTTCCTTTACACTGAATAACCTGAGTGGTTATAATATTAACTATTATCTACTGAATGGTTATAATATTAACTACTAACTACTGAATGGTTATATACTGACTGGTTGTAATATTAACTACTAATAACTGGATGGTTATAATATTAACTACTAACTTTATTAGTGAACAAAGAGTCAACAACTGATTAGTCAACTAATCAACTGAGAGGAGACGGTTTCTTTTATCAGATTAAGTTTTGATCAACAGGAGAACGTTACTCATCACTGTCTCTGTTTGTGTCAGGATGCAGCAGCAGAAACCAGACTCTCCTGGACCAGATCCTGGACCTGGACCTGGACCTGGACCTGGACCTGGACCTGGACCCAGATGTGTGTCCATGAAGAGTGACCGGTCTATTGGTCGCATTATCGGCTTTAAAGTTGAACAAGCTGCTGATGGAAGGTAATAATTTAAAACTGAACTTTGTTATTATCTGAATCTCTCAGAGCTTCATAGTCGAGGTGGGCGATGCTACAGAATGTGGTTTTGATCTGATGCCCAGTGATACCAGAACCAGAACCATCAGCCAGATACTGGTATGTTTATTATTAATAACAGCTGATGTACTGACATACAGGGGAGAGCCATGAAGTTTCATCACCACCGAGTCATTTATCAAACATCTCTCCTCATTATTTAATCACATTCATGTTCAAACACACAAGTTAATGTTCAATAACTAAAATTGTTATTGTATAAATTCTGTGAACTAACGAGTTCATCGTTGTACACATTGTCATCATCCAATTTAATATGTAGGCCAACAGATGTCATATTTTAAGCTGGTTTTATTGTAGCATATATTCAACAGCCTATTATATGTGTGTACAATTTGTTTTGTATCAATATCAACATAAAAAAGTTTTTATTCACTAGATATACATTTACAAACAGTGAACATGTATGTCATATGTAGGCCTAATGAAATGAATGAAATGTATAGAAAAATACATTTGAAGTGGGATATATTACCAAGATATACGTATAAATATAAATATATCAAGATACATGTGATGATCATGTCATGGAACTGCTGAATTAAGGTACTGGGACCTTTTTTGGTCCAGTTCAGGCACTGGTCCTAAACAAGTCATTACATGCTCATAACAGTTAATAAATGGACTAAAATAATAAATGCTTTTAACTCTTGAATTATCTTAACATTTAAAACAAAATGATCAGGTGTGTCTCAGTATGTTATTCCTGAGACTCAGGATTTGATTTGATTTGATCAGATCTGAATCTTGTGTTGAATCTCTTTTGATTCGATCAGTTACACCTGTGTCAACCCTGCAATTACATGTGAAGATGGCTGCTGTGAAAACGGCCTATTGTGGCGCTTTCAAAGCAAGCTGCAGGAATAAATAGAAACAGGGCGTCCTACAAAAGTCTCATTCTCAAGAGAGACCTGGTACAACTTGATGGCCACAGAGTGAGTTTTTGTAGCCACGGATCATCAGGTCCTGGTTTCTGTCGAACTCTGGATCTGATCTGATTTCATCAAATCTGAATCTGGTGTCGACTCTCTGTAGATTCCGTTTGTCTTCATCGATGAACATTTGATACAAAGTAAAAATAACTGAAACCAGAAGTTTTATATTATATTAGTTTTGATATCTGAACAGAATCTGGTCAAAATTACTCTCCTGAATCTGGATCTGAACCCAGCTGTGTGTCCATGAAGAGTGACCGGTCTATGGGTCACCCTATCAGCTTTAAAGTTGGACAAGTTGCTGATGGAAGGTAATAATGTTGAATGTTGGGTCCCATCATTGGTATATTCAGGCTTTACACTAGTGAACTGGGCCTTGAGTTCCTTGATAGTAGACTGGACAGCAGATATATCCCCAAGACTGCAGTCAAATATCTGTCCAATGCTCATGACTAGCTTCTCAGAGATAGATGGGGTTGGGGTGCCATCCAGAGACCTAGCGTAGCCAGAAAAACAGCTGTGGGTGTGCATCAGAAAAACTGCATATGCCACATGTTCCAGAGGTGGACTTGGACTGAAATTCAGCCCAGAACTTTGAGATGGAGAGGCCCTTTATGTGAGTGTCCAGAAGGTGCAAACTGATTTTTGTTTTTGACAGTTTAAGCACTAATACAGTCACCTCAGCTGCCACCTCAGTATATAGCCTACATATGAAAAGTTGTGGCTGGTTGGAAATTCAACAGAGCGAAAATCTGATGTCCGATTGCAAGTGAATGCAGCAAGAGATGATGCTGCCAGCTGCTGCTTCGTTTTCTACCGGCATTGGCAGCTTCTTGTGCAGCCTCTCCTGGTCCCGGCCGCACGCATCGACTGCTCATGACTTTTTTTCCTGCTAAATGTGTGTAGGATTGTCAACTTCCACTAGTAGAAATAATGAATGGCTGCAGATGGATAGTGGTGGGTTGTTTAGTAATAGTAACTCGTTTTAGTAAGGCTATGACTAAATATTCATTCTGCATCTGAGTTTTGGGTGTTCCAGCTGCCTCTTTGGATGGCACAGGTACACTCTGGCACACCCATGGCTACGCCATTGATCCAGACAGAAGCAGAATTTAACCACAGCTCTGCCATTATGCAGTACCAGGGACATGGATTCATTCCTGCCTGAATAACAAGGTTGTTTTTTCAAACCCTGTTAGATCCATCTGCTGTCTCAGCTGCCTTGACCAACTTTGTCACAAGGACAGAAGGACGGCTGCGATGGTGCAACCAGTTGTTATCTCTTTCTTGAAGTGATGCCAGTGTGAAGACATTCAATTCAATTTTCAATTCATCTTTATTGACAGACTCAAAGTCCATTAAAAAAATATACAACACAAACAACAATACATACATTAAAATAGGAACTGCCACTTTTTATAAAAGACAGTTATACCAGTGTTTCCACAGGGGTGACTGGTATCGTATAAAACTAAAACAAGGATTTGACAGTAGCATGATAATCGCATTCTAAGAATCATTTACCCGACATATAAATTTATACATCAGGTTTCTCAACAGAGCCTGGAAAGTGTTGACACCTGCATTACAGAACAGTTCGCTTGCACTGCACCACCTGGGTTTTTTAAGTAATATCCTCATGCAGTCATTGTAGGCAACCTGAAGCTTATGCATGCTCGCCTTTTTAAACTTGGCCCACGGGGGGGCAGTATAGAGGGAGTGCAATGTGCTCTAAAGAGACCTATCTTGACATGGTCTGAACACATGTAGAATCTCTTGCCAACATGTTAGCTTGAGCATATAATATACGGCACTGCCTGTACATGTCGTCATCATCAGACATTTGATCTGTTATAAAGTGCCCCAGATATTTTGTTTTATTACAAACACATAGCAGTTGTCCTGATAGATAAAAAGCTGGAAAGTTGAGGTCCCTATCTTCTTTTGTTCTACAGATCATGACAACACTCTTTTTTTGCATTGTATTGCACATCATATTTGACCCCATACTCGGAGCATATATTCAGCAGCTGTTGGAACACAGCACTGCTAGGAGAGACAATAGCCAGATCGACAGCATACATAAAATGGTTTTCCAGGATGTTACCAATCATACAGCCTGTTTAACAGCCTCTTAGGTGGTCAGATAACTCAGTCATGTACACATTAAAGAGGGCTGGTGAAAGTATTCCCCCTTGTCTTACTCCATTACCAAAACCAAAGGGATCGGAGACTCTATTCCCCCATTTGACCTGCATATTCTGGTTGGCATACCAATATGCCAAGATTCTTATAATGCTGTCAGGCAAGCCCCTTTGACTCATTTTCAGAAACAACTTTTGGTGATTTACTCGGTCAAAAGCCTTAGATGCATCAATAAAACCGATTACAACAGAGGAGTTTTGCCTTCTATAGCTTTGGGCTACTTCTTTCAAGGCATATATACACAAATCAGTGCCATGCTTAGCCTTGAAGCCAAACTGGTTGTCTGTAGTACCAAGATATTTACATAAACACTCTAATAAAATCCTCTCGAGGACTTTAGATACCACACTGGCTAGTGCGATTGGCCTAAATTATCCAGGCTCCCAACCTTGCCAGCTTTGTCCTTGATGACAGGCATAAGAGTAACAGACAACATAGAGTCTGGCAACAGTCCATGAGTCATAAACCCCGTAAAACAAATGGCAAGAAGAGCTGCAACCTTTGGGCTTGCAAACGTAAGATGTTCTGCAGTGATATGATCAGAACCACTTGCTTTATTGTCAGATAGCTGTGTTATTGCTTGATAAACTGCATTGGTTGTGATTCCCAATGTGTCACTGTTAGCAATATTACCCACTTTGTAAGGGTCACTTTTAACACAATTAAATAAAGCAAGTAATGCCTCCTCCACAACTCACCCATGTTATCGGCTCCAGAAACTCCCTCTATAGTGCATGGTAGCGATGTATTGCCCCTGTTCAGAGCTCTCACCTCCTTCCAGAAGTCAGTGAGATTGTTACAAAGTAGCTTTTCAGCCATAAAGTCCGCTCTCAAACTTGTTCGTGTTTGGAAACATAACAAACCGCATATTTGTACCTAGCATTAGTGAGCTTTTTGCAGTCCAGGCCCGGGCCCCTGCCTGGGTCTACCCGCCAGAACCCAGGCATTCAAAGCCTCCTTAGCTTCTGCATGATGTACAGCCACATGCTTATTCCAACCTGGCTTGATGTTGTGTCCCTTATTAGAGTAAGTAAAGTATGATCTGCTAGCCTCAAACACAGCTCCCACAATACCATCATACATAGCACAGAGGGCTTTATGATGAGAAACATCCTTACAGTTTACATCAGAACACATAACTGCACCTTTGGGTAGATGTACATCACTCAAGAGGTCATCAGTTCTCTGATAGTATGACAACACATCCTCATTAGTGAGCTTAGCCCAATCTAACTTAGCCTTACAGGCACTATTGACCTCATGAGTCATCTCAGGAAGATTATCAACATCAAGACAATAATATCAAGATAATAAATGGTACATGATCAGACATGGCAGTCTCATATAGTATCTCCATTGGTCGCAGAGTAACATGGGCATCTGGCAGTGCAAATGCAATGTTCAAGCCATGATGTTGAGTACCAGGCTTCACTTATGTACGAATAGCTATCTGCAGGTAAGAGCAGTTGACTGGATAATATAAGATTGTTATCATCATAAAACTGCAACATGTGTTTAGTAAACAATGAACACTTATCTAAAAAGTCAGCATTCATACCACCAGCAACATAAACACTTGAGGAATGATTATCATGAATAAAGGAACTTATAAAAGCAAGTCTATTCAAATATACATCCTCATTCTGTTGAAACTCATAGGGTGTATATACATGGGGGATAATGCACTCTTTGTTATTGATCTTTAACTGTACAGCGATACACCAGTCAGCTTCAGACCTGATGACACTTATCACTAAGTCCAATTTTTTGTGCCATAGGATTGCCACGCCTCCTGCTATCCTTCCTCTCACTATTCCCATAGTAAGATCAGTTGTGGATTCACCAGCCCCGTGGAGATTGTCACTAAAAGACTTCAATTTTCCAAGATCCTGTTTTGGTAAAAAAGTTTCTTGTAAACATAGAATGTCACAGTTTTTTTTGCAATAAGTTGTCAACAACTATATGACGTGCCCTGTCTCCTGCGCTGTTGCCAACGCGTAGCCCTCGACAGTTGTAAGATAAACACGCATCAGAGTTTAAGTGGTCAGTGCGGCCGTAGCACCAGTCGGCATATTTGCACCAAGTGTAGAAATCTCTGTGCTAGCGCCAGACCCTGTAACTCCTGCCTTGCGTGGCTCATAGTATCGCCACACAACACAGCCTTTGGGCCAGAACTCCAGGTTATACATTTCCATAACATCATTGCATTCAACGCACACTCTAAATGAGCTGCATCTGTTGCTCGCAGTGACATTGTCTCAGAAGTGACTCTGTATCTTTCCAGTAACATAATGTGGGTTCAGGGAAGGTTGTGAGGTATGGACCTTTATGCACGCAATTAGTGTACGACCCGCTCTACGTCCTGAGCCAGAGCTGCAGGCCTTACTGCAAATGTATGTCACACTTGTTGCCATTAATTTGTTTGTCCAGATCATTGTCCTGTGGTCCATCTTGCTGAGGTGGTCATCCTCCCCCGTCTCAGAGACCTCTGGGACTATCTGTTAGGTCCGTCAGCAGCTAGCTTGAATTCTTCCTCACTGAATATGCAGGTTGGGCTGATAAGCCTTCCTGCCCCTGGTGGCATCTTCCTGAACTGCCAGCTGTCTCTCCAGTCATCACCAACCTGTTCTTGGTCATCTCCAAGTCTGTTCCAAGGCATCACTAGCTAAACCAGGCTTGGTGGTTTTGAGATATACCCAACAGTCCCTTCATCACATCAGCAGTGATGTGATCTTTCAACATTGGACACCCTCTCCCAGGTGACCCAGCCCACCTTGATCAGACACCATAGATCACTCCCTCTGATCCATAAATCTGGATCGTTCAGCAGCCTCTGATGTGATGCTGATGGCTCGATGATGACCAGCCAAGTCTCTACATCCAACATCTACAGTTACACAGCAAGTTTTCCATCCCTGCCTCTGACACAGCTCTAACATCTCCTGACATTAGGTCCTCTTTCTCTTGTGGGCCCCCCCCCAGTAGGACGCTTTCAGGCCTTAGTAATGTTGGTGCTTTTATACCCCCCACTGTACCTCCTGAGCCACAGCTCCCCCGTCATTCTGCCGTCATCTCGGAACACCTTTAGTTAGCTGCAGATTTGAATCATTAAATGTTCTTAAACTTGATGTTTTTTTCCACAGAGTTGGTCAGGAGAGCTCAGAGGGCCTCGGTGGTCAGTCTGCCCAGCAGCATCAAACAGACCTGGACTCCATATTTATGGTGTGTACATGTACAGACAAACATTTCACTATTAACTACATCAACCACACATTAAATGCTAAACAACCATTCAGGTCCTAACAGTCTCCATGCTGCTCTGTTCAGACCAGCAGGCCTTCAGACTGACAGATGAATCACATGTTGTGTTCTTTAAATTAAATGTTCAGTTATCGTTCTGTTCCAGCTGCTGGAGGACAACATCGTCACTTTTGTGAAAAACGAGCTGAAGAAGATCCAAAAGGGTTTCTGAGTCCAGATTACCCAGAATGCTTAGAGAGTCAGAGGGAGGATGAGGAGGTGTTGGACGGTGAGGATGAGGAGCAGAGGAGGAGCAGCAGAGAGGCTTTTCTGAAGATCATACTGAACTTCCTGAGGAGGATGAAGCAGGAGGAGCTGGCTGACTGTCTGCAGAGCAGTAAGAGGATTTTAACAGATTTAACATGATGGAAAGAGGAAATGGAGACAACATGGGAGAAGTTTACATTTAAAACTCTGCTGTTAATATGCTGCACACATCTGCATCAGATCAGAGGCTGTTTGTCCTCCACTGATGAGCTTAATAAAACTGAGGGAGGAGGACAAACTAAATGTTTAGATTCTCTGATCTTCTGTAGGATCCACTGACTGATTTCATTTCTTGTTTGTTTGTTCAGGAACTAGTGCTGCAGTGTGCAGACGTAAACTCAAGTCTAAACTGAAGAAGAAGTTCCAGTGTGTGTTTTAGGGGATCGCTAAAGCAGGAAACCCAACCCTTCTGGATCAGATCTACACAGAGCTCTACATCACAGAGGGAGGGACTGCAGAGGTCAATGATGAACACGAGGTCAGACAGATTGAAACAGCATCCAGGAAACCAGACAAACCAGAACCAACAATCAGACAAGAAGACATCTTTAAAGCCTCACCTGGAAGAGATGAACCAATCAGAACAGTGATGACAAAGGGAGTGGCTGGCATCGGGAAAACAGTCTTAACACAGAAGTTCACTCTGGACTGGGCTGAAGACAAAGCCAACCAGGACATCCAGTTCATATTTCCATTCACTTTCAGAGAGCTGAATGTGCTGAAGGAGAAGAAGTTCAGCTTGGTGGAACTTGTTCATGACTTCTTTACTGAAACCGAAGAAGCAGGAATCTGAAGGTTTGAAGAGTTCCAGGTTGTGTTCATCTTTGACGGTCTGGATGAGTGTCGACTTCCTCTGGACTTCCACAACAAGGAGATCCTGACTGATGTTACAGAGTCCACCTCAGTGGATGTGCTGCTGAAAAACCCCCATCAAAGGGAAACTGCTTCCCTCTGCTCGCCTCTGGATAACCACACGACCTGCAGCAGCCAATCAGACCCCTCCTGAGTGTGTTGACATGGTGACAGAGGTCAGAGGGTTCACTGACCCACAGAAGGAGGAGTACTTCGGGAAAGAGATCCAGAGATGAAAACCCGGGCCAGAACAATCATCTCCCACGTCAAGACATCACGAAGCCTCCACATCATGTGCCACATCCCGGTCTTCTGCTGGATCACTGCTACAGTTCTGGAGGAGGTGTTGAAGAAAAGAAAGAGAGGAGAGCTGCCCAAGACCCTGACTGAGATGTACATCCACTTCCTGGTGGTTCAGTCCAAAGTGAAGAACGTCAAGTATGATGGAGGAGCTGAGACAGATCCACACTGGAGTCCAGAGAGTAGGAAGATGATCGAGTCTCTGGGAAAACTGGCTTTTAATCAGCTGCAGAAAGGCAACCTGATCTTCTATGAATCCGACCTGACAGAGTGTGGCATCGATATCAGAGCAGCCTCAGTGTACTCAGGAGTGTTCACACAGATCTTTAAAGAGGAGAAAGGACTGTACCAGGACAAGGTGTTCTGCTTCGTCCATCTGAGTGTTCAGGAGTTTCTGGCTGCTCTTCATGTCCATCTGACATTCATCAACTCTGGTGTCAATCTGATGGCAGAAGGACAAACAACATCCTGGTTGTCTGAAGTGTTCGGAGGCAAATCCACACGTTTCTACCAGAGTGCTGTGGACGAGGCCTTACAGAGTCCAAACGGACACCTGGACTTGTTCCTCCGCTTCCTCCTGGGTCTTTCACTGCAGACCAATCAGACTCTCCTACGAGGTCTGCTGACACAGACAGGAAGTAGCTCACAGACCAATCAGAAAACAGTCCAGTACATCAAGAAGAAGATAAGTAAGAATCTCTCTGCAGAGAAAAGCATCAATCTGTTCCACTGCCTGAATGAACTGAATGACCGTTCTCTGGTGGAGGAGATCCAACAGTCCCTGAGATCAGGACGTCTCTCCAGAGGAAAAATGTCTCCTGCTCAGTGGTCAGCTCTGGGCTTCATCTTACTGTCATCAGGAGAAGATCTGGACGTGTTTGACCTGAAGAAATACTCTGCTTCAGAGGAGGCTCTTCTGAGGCTGCTGCCAGTGGTCAAAGCCTCCAACAAAGCTCTGTACGTTGACACAAAACTTTCCACATTAAATGTAGTTTTTCTTTATTCAGAAACGACAAAAAAAACTGATTGTAATTGTTTCTTATGTATGCTGATTCTTCTTCAGACTGAGTGGCTGTAACCTCTCAGAGAGAAGCTGTGAAGCTCTGTCCTCAGTTCTCAGCTCCCAGTCCTCTAGTCTGAGAGAGCTGGACCTGAGTAACAACAACCTGCAGGATTCAGGAGTGATGCTGCTGTCTGCTGGACTGACGAGTCCACAATGTACACTGGAAACTCTCAGGTTGGTGTTCAACTATTTTAAAAAAAGATGACCCTCCGATCTCTTATTTTTTTCATATATATCATTGGATGGACATTTTATTTAGAGGCTGTACATTTTCAGATAGAAGTTGTGAAGCTCTGTCTTCAGTTCTCAGCTCCCAGTCCTCTAGTCTGAGAGAGCTGGACCTGAGTAACCGTGCAATTTAAATATTGAGGCTTTTTAGTCTCTTTTATGATCCTGTATTAAATGTGGCAGCAATATCGTACTGAAGGGGTTTGCTGACTCAGGAGCTCGTCACCAGCATAAACACAGAAACTTGACTTGGATATATAAAGCCCAGTTTTATTACAGTCCTTTAATTATATTAATCTATAGTCTAACGTGTATGGTCTATAGAGAATAAATCCCCAAAACTAACGAAACAAGTCATCGGTGAGAGTTGGATCGTAGATCAACTAATAAATGAAGAGTTTTTTTTCAGGCTCATTACAACAGTCCAGTACAATGGGTCCAATTCTGCTGAAGTCACACCAATCAGGATATTGATCTCACCCTCCATCTTATTCTTACTCATCACCAAGACCCCAAAATACTCTTCACATGGGGCAGTGACTCACTCCTAACCCAAATGGACCACTAAACCATTTTCTGGTAGCGTGCTATGGCCTCAGACTTGAAGGTGCCCCAGTGATCACTGGAGGTCACAGATAAATTCAGCCTTCAGAACATCATCATCCCCAACAGACAGAGATGCAATCCTGAGGCCACCAGGGCACTATCCAACCCCCACTACCTCTATATCATGTAGCTGACCACAACTCCAAACAGCCTCCTCCACAACAGAACTAATTTTAAATTTTGAGAGTTTACACTGTTTGTGTTTGTGTGTGTTTAGTCTGTCAGGCTGTCTGATCGCAGAGGAAGGCTGTTCTTCTCTGGCCTCAGCTCTGAGCTCCAACCCCCCCCATCTGAGAGAGCTGGACCTGAGCTACAATCATCCAGGAGACTCTGGAGGGACACTGCTGTCTGCTGGACTGGAGAATCCACACTGGAGACTGGACACTCTCAGGTATGGACAGACAACAGACTGGAAACTCTCAGGTGTGGACAGACAACAGACTGGACAGTCTCAGGTAAGGACAGACAACAGAATGGACTCTCTCAGGTATGGACAGGCAACAGACTGGACAGTCTCAGGTATGGACAGACAACAGACTGGACACTCTCAGGTATGGACAGACAACAGACTGGGCTCTCTCAGGTATGGGCAGACAACAGACTGGACAGTCTCAGGTATGGACAGACAACAGACTGGACACTCTCAGGTATGGACAGACAACAGACTGGACTCTCTCAGGTATGGACAGACAACAGACTGGACTCTCTCAGGTATGGACAGACAACAGACTGGACTCTCTCAGGTATGGGCAGACAACAGACTGGACAGTCTCAGGTATGGACAGACAACAGACTGGACACTCTCAGGTATGGGCAGACAACAGACTGGACAGTCTCAGGTATGGACAGACAACAGACTGGACTCTCTCAGGTATGGACAGACAACAGACTGGACTCTCTCAGGTATGGGCAGACAACAGACTGGACAGTCTCAGGTATGGACAGACAACAGACTGGACTCTCAGGTATGGACAGAAAACAGACTGGACACTCTCAGTTATGAACAGACAGACAACAGATTGGACACTCTCAGGTGTGGACAGATGGACAACAGAAAGACATCAGCAGCTCTCACACTGTTTCTTTCTCCCTAACTGAGGAACTCTGGTTCATGTTTAATGGAGGAAATGAGTGAAGCTGTATGAAGTTGATTGTGACTGTGTTTCCTCCTGCAGGCTGGACCATGGTGGACAGCAGAGACTGAGACCTGGTGTGAGGAAGTGTGAGTGTGTTTTTAAATTTGATTTATTCATTTTATGCCAAAAGGCTAGTTTTCAACTGTTGTCCGTCAGCCTGATGTTAAATTAGTCTTTAAAACAAAACAACATGTAAAATTAGAACCAGAGAAAGCAGAACATGAACAGCTGAACAGGATAAAAACTTTAGAGGAGTAAGGCATCATCATATCCACCTTAGTCCTACCCATGATGCCTTGCGTGAATTATGGGCACAACATCCCGGGGTGTCATTTAACTGAACCGGAACCGCTGTTTTCCATGGTAACGGTACGCTAATCGTCTCTCCTACAGCGATTGTATTAATACATCTAGTAAAAAATGTGTGAACACCACCTGTTACAGCTCCAACAGGATAATGTGATCATAGCTCTGCCTTCTACTATGGAGGGATGGAGGACGACCTGAAGAAGTGGCCTCAGATAACCTACACTGGCATATTTAGCTACGTTATTGACTCCGTTGCTACAGACGGTGAAGAGATGAACAATCTGAAAAGCTCTGAGGCAGATCAGTACTTCCACAGTAACAAGGTTTAGTTTTTTACACACAGATAACTACTTAAACTATCTTTAGTCTAATGCTGCCCTGCACTCTGTGACACAAACTGCCTTACATTTTAAACTGTACAGAAAATAGTCAAAGTAACTGTCTGTCATTAAACCAACGCTACAATGCTGAGTCTTCCCTACACATGAAATCATACCTGATGTTCTCCTGGCTCTGCTGTCAGTCCTTTAAAGTACCCGACGTCTCTTCTCCGCGCTCTTTATAGCCCAACCACAGAGTAGGATACAGGTTTTCCTCCGTTGGCTTTTAGTCCACTAAATGAACTGAGCTCACATAACGAGGGTTTTTATGGTGGTCTCTTCAAGTTTAGGTTTCTCAGCCACATTCTTCTGGATTCCTCGTCTGTAGGTCGACGATGGAAACTGGACCGTTGGTCACAACAACAATCCCTTTTTGTTTTGGTGCATGTTCAACACACTGTTGTTGAAGCCACAGATTTAGCTTTGTCTTGTTGTTAGTACAGCCGCTAACAGCTCAACAAGTACCAGAGCTCCACAAGGACATTTTAGAAAATGTAAATTGAGCGTTAGTTAAATATCTGTTAGCCACTACGATTTGGGCCCCTATGGTTTGCCACTATGGTTAGCCACTGGGTTAACATTATGGTTAGCCTCTATGATTAGCCTCTATGGTTAGCCACTATGGTTAGCCACACTGTGGTTAACATCTATGGTTAGCCTCTATAGTTAGCCTCTATGGTTAGCCACTATGGTTAGCCTCTATGGTTAGCCTCTATGGTAAGCCACTATGGTTAAACCCCTATGTTTAGCCTCTATGGTTAGCCACTATGATTAGCCTCTATGGTTTGCCACTATGGCTAACATCTATGGTTAGCCTCTATGGTTAGCGTCTATGGGTAGCCACTATGATTGGCCTCTATGGTTAGCCTCTATGGTTAGCCACTATGATTAGCCTCTATGGTTAGGCACTATAGCTAACATTATGGTTAGCCTCTATGGTTAGCCACTATGATTGGCCTCTATGGTTAGCCTCTATGGTTAGCGTCTATGGTTAGCCACTATGGTTAGCCTCTAATGTGAGCGTCTATGGTTAGCCACTATGGTTAGCCACTATGGTTAGCCTCTATGGTTAGCCACTAGGGTTAGCCACTATGGTTAGCCTCTATGGTTAGCCTCTATGGTTAGCCTCTATGGTTAGCCACTAAGGTTAGCCTCTATGGTTAGCCTCTATGGTTAGCCACTATGGTTAGCCTCTATGGTTAGCCTCTATTGTTAGCCTCTATGGTTAGCCACTATGGTTAGCCACTATGGTTAGCCTCTATGGTTAGCCACTAGGGTTAGCCACTATGGTTAGCCTCTATGGTTAGCCTCTATGGTTAGCCTCTATGGTTAGCCACTAAGGTTAGCCTCTATGGTTAGCCTCTATGGTTAGCCACTATGGTTAGCCACTATGGTTAGCCTCTATGGTTAGCCACTATGGTTAGCCACTATGGTTAGCCTCTATAGTTAGCCCCTATGGTTAGCCACTATGGTTAGCCACTATGGTTAGCCTCTATGGTTAGCCACTATGGTTAGCCACTATGGTTAGCCTCTATGGTTAGCCTCTATAGTTAGCCTCTATGGTTAGCCTCTATGATTAGCCACTATGGTTAGCCTCTATGGTTAGCCACTATGGTTAGCCTCTATAGTTAGCCTCTTGGTTAGCCACTATGGTTAGCTACTATGGTTAGCCTCTATGGTTAGCCTCTATGGATAGCCTCTATGGGTAGCCTCTATGGTTAGCCTTTACGGTTAGCCTCTATGGTTAGCCTCTTTGGTTAGCCTTTACGGTTAGCCTCTATGGTTAGCCTCTATGGATAGCCTCTATGGTTAGCCTCTAGGTTAGCCTTTATGGTTTGCCTCTATGGTTAGCCTCTATGGTTAGCCACTATGGTTAGTCACTATGGTAAGCCTCTATGATTAGCCACTATGGTTAGACTCTATAGTTAGCCTCTATGGTTAGCCACTAAGGTTAGCCCCTATGGTTAGACTTTATGGTTAGCCTTTACGGTTAGCCTCTATGGATAGCCTCTATGGTTAGCCTCTATGGTAAGCCACTATGGTTAGCCTCCATAGTTAGCCTCTATGGTTAGCCACTAAGGTTAGTCACTATGGTTAGCCTTTATGGTTAGCCTTTACGGTTAGCCTCTATGGATAGCCTCTATGGTTAGCCTCTATGGTAAGCCACTATGGTTAGCCTCTATAGTTAGCCTCTATGGTTAGCCACTAAGGTTAGCCTCTATGGTTAGCCTTTATGGTTAGCCTTTACGGTTAGCCTCTATGGTTAGCCACTATGGTTAGCATCCATGCTTAGCCTCTATGGTTAGCCTATGGGACTAACTAGCCTACTGCTACTTCTGCTACCTCACCTGAAGTTACGCCCATAATCATTTCTACAGTAACGCCCCCCCCCCCCCCCCCCCCCAGAATAAGAAGGATAGCATGCAGACAATTAATGCAACACAATATCAACAGACATCAGCTCAGTCAGTTGAAACACGACAACATAGAATCACATCATATTACAGAAGTAAAACCCAGCGGAGGGTAGAGGACTGGAAATATTTACTCAAGTAAAAGTATGATTACTCCCCTAAAAAATACTAAAATATTACCATTTCACAAACCTACTCAAGTAAAAGTATGAAAGTACTTGGTCAATAAAGGACTCAAAATATGGAAAGTTACTTTCGGGATTTTCAGGTATTTTCGAATAAATCTAAAATTGTTTAGGTTGAAATTTGTTTTTTCAACAACTTCTTTAGAGGAGCCGAGTGTTGGATTTAGTGACATTTAGTGGTGAGGTTGCAGATTTCAACAAACTGATTCAGTGAATGGGTAAAAACCCCGAAGAGTCTCTAGAGCCACATTTGGTTTGTCCCTTCTGGGCTACTGTAGAAACATGGAGGAGCAACATGGAGGACTCTGTGAAGAGGACCTGCTCCCTATGTAGATATGAAGGACTCATTCTAAGCTAACGGAAACACAACACCACAGGTGGATATACACTAATGAAAGCATACTTATTAATATTATATTACATTTCTGATAATAGATCACCTAAATGTTACACCATGTTCCTTTAAAAGTCGAGCCAGAAGAGACAGAAAGCTGACTTTTCTTCTTCTTTTGAAGTTCACTGACATTAGAGAAGAGCTGTGTTGTGGGAGAGGACACGGTAAAGACTGTATGTTTGGATTGAATGATCAGTCCTGGAGTCTGATCTGTTCTGATGGTCGTTACTCGTCTGGCACAAGAACAGAGAAACACCCATCATCACCTCCTCCTCCTCCTCCTCCTCCTCCTCCTCCCCCTCCCCTCCATCACCTCCTCCTCCTCCCCTCCTCCCCCTCCTCCTCCTCCTCCTCCTCCTCCCCTCCTCCTCCTCCTCCTCCCTCCTCCTCCTGGTAGAGTAGCAGTGTATTTGGACTGTCCTGCTGGCACTCTGTCCTTCTACAGAGTCTCCTCTGACACCCTGATCCACCTCCACACCTTCACACCACATTCACTGAACCTCTTTATCCTGGGTTTGGGTTCTGGCCTTATGGTTCCTCAGTGTCTCTGTGTCCTCTGCAGGTCTGAGTCTCTCCTGTGGACCGAAGTCAAAGTTCAGTGTGTTCACCATCACACTCACTCAAACACAAATCATTCATCTGTCATCTGTTGATTATCAACATTCATCATGAACTCTTTTATATCTTGAATTATCCTGTAATGTAATGAATGTAATACAGTCATATATTCAATATTTCATGTTTCTAATGTTTCTAAATGCTTTTAATAAAATCTGTAGTT
The DNA here is from genome assembly GCA_916701645.2 of Sebastolobus alascanus. Classification (NCBI taxonomy): domain Eukaryota; kingdom Metazoa; phylum Chordata; class Actinopteri; order Perciformes; family Sebastidae; genus Sebastolobus; species Sebastolobus alascanus. The sequence goes on from CAKAOJ020001187.1 coordinate 127,048, forward strand.
TTCTTTGGTTCATTTGATCACTTTCATCATTTCTCTCTTTACTGAGACATTGGACATCATCAGCTGTTAGCCTCAGGTGTTCTGTATCAGGGAACTAATGAATGAACATGTTGTGGACTCTGGAGAGGGAGGAAGTCCAGCCCCCATCCAGGACTCTGGTTCCAGATCTGCTGCTATGTGTAGAGGTCGGTAGAGAGTAGGTAGAGATGATCTCAGCGTTACGGTGTAAAAAACGACGTAGTCACCGTGACGTCACCCGTTGGTTTGTGGACTGCCGTCTTGAAGCCTCGAGTTCGGCATGAGAAAAAGTCTTTTTGGGCCCAATGGCATCAGGTGACGGACACGGACGTTGGTCCTCAAAGTTGTAAAATGCACTAATAGCTGAATCCAGAGTTATTTCCCTTCCTCCGTTCATGTGAATGAGACCCAGACCAAGTCAAACTCCTTTTCAAG
>CAKAOJ020001187.1:132500-139187 GCA_916701645.2 Sebastolobus alascanus
GTCATACAGAAAGTACTGGAACAACCACCGAGCTAGCAAAGTTGTGTCGCGATACAAATCGCACGGGTCAGAACAAAAACACTCGGCCGGGCAGAGCCGAGTCGACATAGTCTCGGCCGTGAGGTACGGACGCAGTCTGGACCGATAGTTTGGTTCAGAGATATACTGTAGCTGAGTAGTGCGTAGTTTTAGTTGAATCCCTGCATTAAGAGCTATTGAGTGCAAATGATGAATACAGCATAAAAACATACTCTGGAAGTATAGACTTGCTTACAAGGTGCCGTGCCGTTGTTCCGACAACCCAATAGTCCGAAAAATGGGGAGGGAGGAAGAGAGGCAGAGAGCATGCAGAGTGAGGGAGAATTTGTTAGAAGAGTTATGATCACTGGGAAGAAATGAACAGAAGAGACAGGAAGAGTGAACGTGAAAGAAAGGTGGTAGACGTGAAGGCAGGGATAAAAATAGAGACGGTTGCTACAGAGACAGGTGGAGGGAGGGAGGGAGGGAGGGAGAGAGGGAGGGAGGAGGGAGGGAGGGAGAGAGAGAGAGAGAGGGAGAGAGGGAGGGAGGGAGGGAGGGAGAGAGGGAGAGAGGGAGGGAGAGAGAGAGAGAGGGAGGGAATTCTTATACAAAGAGACAAAATGAAAAGATTGAAGTTTTTATCTTCTGACAAAGAAGTGAAAGTCAAACATTTCATGGAATCAGACTTTTTATTAGCCTGGAAAAGCTACTGTGCTAATTTCCAATTCCACAAATTAATTAGCTTAAAGACACCGTTTAAAGATATATGGTGGACCATTTCTCCATCTTGTTGGATGACCATGCCACCTGCTGGGCTGTCACTGATCCGTGCTAGCTTGTGAATACTGTAAATATTGAAAAGGTAGAGGTAACCACGTTGGTGTCTCCCACTGCCCCTGAGTGATCCTTTCTAGAGAAAGAAGCTTCCTGTTTCATGATTTGATTTCTTAGTGACGCTGTTTACTGTTAAAGGTTTACCAATCAGTCCTGAAAGACCCATAGTTACCGTGGTAACAGCAAGTGCAGTGTAACACTACAGAATTATGGAGGCAGCAAACACTCCTGCAGCGGATAATTTACTCACAAACTTTCTCATATACACAGCTAAACAGTAACTACAAGATGATTCTGAAAACATCTGAGGAGAGAAATAGTCATCACAGTAACAGAATATTGATTCATATCTGATCAGCGCTGCCTAGTTTGACCGTTTGATCGGAGTTGGTGAGTGATTGACAGCTGCTCAGAGATGGCAGACTCCAGATCAGCTCGGATTGGTTGTTTTCCTCCAGTCTGTGAAATCTTTCAGATGTCGTTAGGAGCACCAGAAGACACCGGAGGACACGAGAGGAACATGATTTTTTTTCACATTACCTGTCTCATTCACTGCTCTCAGGATATATGTTTTTTATATTCATATTTGCTCTGTTTCTACCTACTGCTGCTTTAAAGTAGCTCGCAGCACTAGCTTCAAAAGTCTTTAAATCTAACGAGAAAGTCTCCAAGTCATCAACACTGACAGTCCGTCCCTTCAGACCTCCCTCCAAAGACACTCCCAAACATTAACATTAGGTAGGTAGACAGGTAGGTAGACAGGTAGACAGGTAGACAGGTAGACAGGTAGGTAGTCCGTCCCTTCAGACCTTCCTCCAAAGACACTCCTCCAACATTATCATTATGAACGTAAACAACCAACATGGCTGCTGTTAGTACTCACAGCTGTGAAGATAGCAGCTGGAGGAAGACTCACGCAGACAGGTAGACAGACAGGTAGACAGACAGGTAGACAGACAGGAAGCCCGTCCAGTCCTTTTATTCGGGCCAGATGAAATGATTGGACGGGTTTATCACAGTCCTGCGACAGCCACAGACACCGGATTATCGATCGCTGTCGGGATGGAATGAGGATTTCAGCAAATATAGCAGAAATGTTTTAGAAGGAGATTACCAACTCTAGCTTTAAGATGAGTAGATGTGAAGTCATGGGATCACCAAAGTCATTACCGTTCATACTGTGGGAACCATGAATGTCGGTACCACATTAACGGGAAGGCATTCAATAATAACTAAACTAAACTAACCCAACACCAAAGAGCAAAAACATCCTTGAACTGAGCATAAACATGTAGTTTGAGGATTATTGTGACGATAAAATCTGTTGTTAAATATTATGATTCACAAGTGAAAGATTAGATGATCCTTATAAACATTAGTGTTCATCCTCTGGGGTCCATGAATACTGACAGCAACATCAAAGTACCTTGTCATTGGACCAAAATCTGTGTCAAAGGGACAACAGATGTGAAGACTAACTGACCAATAGAGTTGTTCAGATTGTCCATGACGGACAGGAATCACCTCCAACTGGTCACAGCCTCACAGTTCAACCAGAACCAAAAGTCTCTTCTAAATAGCAGCACGTTCTCTCTCAGGGCAGAGAGAGGAAGACTTTCTAAAATCACACACACACACACACACACACACACACACACACACACACACACACACACACACACACTGCTGTCTGTATTCATGTGTTGAAGCTGTCAGTATCAGTATCAGTATCAGTATCAGTATCAGTACATATTGATTGGACTCCTGGTCAGAAAACAGTGTTCAGTGTAATAATAGCTACCAAACACAGGGGGCAGACTGACTTCAGCCTTGTTTCATCACATAAATATTTTTAAGTTTTAAATTATAACTATTTATTCTATCCTATTTTAGCTTATTTATTAGTGCACTTATTTATTAGCTAATTACTTAATAATTTTTTTCCAATTGTTTTGCACTGAATTACCGAGTGGTGGATGTGTGAAACACAATTTCGTTTTTATGTGGAGCATAAGAATGACAAATAAAGGAATCTCTATCTCTATCTCTCTAATCTCAATCTCTATCATACTCAGGTACAATGAAATTCTGCAGTCTTCCCTCGTTCTAGTTAAGATTAAAATAAACAGATAAATAAATAAAGGCAGTGATAAAACACAGTAATAGCAGCAGAATAAAAATATAGAAACAGTCATTTGAATTTACACATTTACAAAGGTGGATGTTCACAGTTATGTTTAAAGAAAAATCTTTGTAATAGTTTGTTGTCCGTGGTTAGAGTCTTTGAGAGTAGAGGTATGTGTGTGTGTGTGTGTGTGTGTGTGTGTGTGTGTGTGTGTGTGTGTGTGTGTGTGTGAAGAAGAGTCTTTAACCAGGTGTGAGGTGTTGAAGGTCCATATCAGCTGTTTTGACACACTGACTCCAAGGACCTTTAGGTTCTCCTCACTTTCCTCTGCTTCTCCATGTCTGTGGAGGGGGAGGTGGACTTTCTGCTTTGTTCTCCTGAAGTCAGCGACCATCCCCTTTAGTCTTGGCGGTGTTAAGGACCAGGTCGTTGTCCTGGCAGCACTCAGCCCGGCGGTGCCGACTACTGTGGTGTCGTCTGTGAATTTAATGATGGTGGTTGGAGGTGCAGTCGTGGGTGAAGAGTGTGAAGAGCATAGAGCTCAGCTCTAAAGCCCTGTGGGGGGGGGGGGGAGGAGGTGGGATTAGTTCATGAACGTGGACTAGAGGTCCATCTAGTGGCTGAATCATATTACTGCTTTCATTCCTCTCTACATGTTCTGTTTCCTGACCTCAGCACTGTGCCTAACTGTGTTTCCACAAACATTAAATACATTCCTGAGGTAAACTGGTGACTGTTCTTACTGATAGGATGGTTAAAACAGGCTACAGGCCAAGGACCGGACATTTAACATGATTTCTTTATACTGCCACAGAGTGTTGCTGCCACCGTGATACAAAGACATGCTCAGTTTCTCATCTTAATGAGATCATTATTATAAGGAAATAAATGTTGACTTTATTAAGACACATCGTCTGATTATTACTAAATAATGTTGTTTGAATGAGGAACCTTTGGAGCAACAGATCACTTCCTCTTGTTGGTGTTAAATCAACGCAGTTACATCAAATCTGATTAAAACAGGAAACTCTTCTTCTACATCCAGTGATACATTATTCATACACTGAAATATAAATATCCTGTTTAACCTCAGAGAAATAACAATATAGCAACTTATCATATAGCAATGTTTCATGTTTTAATAAGATACCATAATATGTTACCCCCCCCCTCTCCGTTCAGCTTGCACCATCATCCACGTGTGTTTCTGTTTATGTTGAGATCAGCTGTTCGTAGCGGAGCATCGTAAAAAACTTCATTCAAACTGGACAGAAACTAAATAAAACTCACCTAAACCGTCGTCGTTACTCTTTCCAACAATCACCAAGTGAGCTTTGGTCCAACTCAACTGGAATTTCACAGAATTTAATGTGAAACAACGTCGAATCTACAGGTGCTGCTGGAGTCTGAGCTGGAGTCTGAGCTGATGGAGTTTCTGGTGAAGTTGCATGATTTTGACCCAATGACAAGCATTAAGTAAAAATTAATAACAATATATACATTTTAGAAATTTAGAAATCTTGTTTACTCCTGTAGGTCATATAGAGACATCAGGATGTTACTCCTGTAGGTTATATAGAGACATCAGGATGTTACTCCTGTAGGTCATATAGAGACATCATGATGTTACTCCTGTAGGTCATATAGAGACATCAGGATGTTACTCCTGTAGGTCATATAGAGACATCAGGATGTTACTCCTGTAGGTCACATAGAGACATCAGGATGTTTCTCCTGTAGGTCACATAGAGACATCAGGATGTTTCTCCTGTAGGTCACATAGAGACATCAGGATGTTACTCCTGTAGGTCATATAGAGACATCAGGATGTTACTCCTGTAGGTCATATAGAGACATCAGGATGTTTCTCCTGTAGGTCATATAGAGACATCAGGATGTTACTCCTGTAGGTCATATAGAGACATCATGATGTTACTGCTGTAGGTCATATAGAGACATCAGGATGTTACTCCTGTAGGTTGTATAGAGACATCAGGATGTTACTCCTGTAGGTCATATAGAGACATCAGGATGTTACTCCTGTAGGTCATATTAGAGACATCAGGATGTTACTCCTGTAGGTCATATAGAGACATCAGGCTGTTACTCCTGTAGGTCATATAGAGACATCAGGATGTTACTCCTGTAGGTCACATAGAGACATCAAGGATGTTACTGCCTGTAGTCATATAGAGACATCAGGATGTTACTCTGGCTGTAAGAAGAGCTGACTATGTCCTCGTGGAGGTCTTTGTACAAACCTCCACTCTCTAAAAAACATGCAGACTTACAGTGGAGAATCCTCCATGGGATCATAGCAGTGAACTCCTTTGTGTCCATCATTAATACATCTGTGGAGGACAGATGTCCATTCTGTGACCAAAGAGAGACTGTCTTTCACTGTTTTTATGAGTGTCACCGTCTCTCTGCACTGTTTCTGTTTTTAAAAACTGTTTTTACCACATGTGGAGAGGTTTTTAACAAGCAGCTTTTTATTGTGGTTTTAAATACACTCGCCATCACAAGCACAAATGCCAGGTTTTAAACTTTGTTTTAGGACAGGCCAAGATGGCGGTGTATGTAAGCCGGAGGAGGAGGTGGAGGAGGGATTGAACATTGATGTTGTTCTGGTGTGTAAAAAGATGGTCAAAATCCAGACTGCTGGTGATTTCAGCTTTTATAAAGCTGCAGGTGATCTGGACTCGTTCCAACAGATCTGGGGTTCTGAGAGGGTTCTCTGTTCTGTAGCAGAGGGAAAACTCATTTATGGAGATGTGCTGAGTAATTTATGTTATTTATGGAACTGTTTTCTTAAAATAATTTATTAAGCTTGATTGTACATTGTGTACGATTAAAAAAGCGGATAATAAAGTTGATTTCAAAATCAAAATCTCTCTCTCCTCTCTCGATTCTCTCTCTCTCTCTGTCTCTCTTTCTCTCTCTCTCTCTCTCCCCCTCTCTCTCTCTCTCTCTCTTCTCTCTCTCTCTCTCTCTCTTCTCTCTCCCCCCTCTCTCTCTCTCCCTCTCTCTCACTCTCTCTCTGTCTCTCGTGACTTCTCTCTCTCTCTCTTTCGTGTCTCTCGTGACTTCTCTCTCTCTCTCTCTGTCTCTTGTGACTTCTCTCTCTCTCTCTCTCTCTCTCTCTTTCACTTTGTCCCGTTGTACCTCAGATGTTTCCTCCGTGTTAATCTTTTGGTAAGTGACACTTTTCAGTGCTGAATGACTCTCAGCTGATCTCATGTTAGTTTCATCAAAGTGTAAAAAGCTGTTTGTGTTGAAGAGTTTAGCTCTGTGCTAACAGTTAGCTGTTAGCCACGTGTTCAGGATCACCAGCTGCTCTAACTACAGTAGCTAACCATGCTAACCATGCTAACCATTATGGAGCTCAATATATAAGAAATGAAATGACAAACAGTGTGACAGGACTGAAGGTTATCTGTTAGTGTGATGACAAGAAGTGACACATTAAACATGACTGACACTCACTGATTATTCATGTTTCAAACTCATGACAGGATGTAAAGCAGTCGAATGTTCATTCTTTACTGCAGTAAAAGTACAAATACAACACTGTAAAAGTACTTTGTTAGTGAGAGTTAAAGCTCTGCTCTGAAAACGTCACTCAGGTAAAAGTACACAAGTATTATCAGCTAAATGTACTTAAAGGGAGATTTTTTGGGACAAAAGAAACTTTTTACTTCATTTAT